>APFE031006962.1:26106-58693 GCA_000404065.3 Pinus taeda
CAATGTAACTCCAAATTCAATCTGTCATTCACGTGGTGCACGTTACCTTATAGGCCTTTCAAACTTCTTTTTCGGACCGTAAATTACCTAATACTAATATAATACTGGTCGACAAAATCAATTAAAAAGAAAAGAAATGGCGTCGTGGTGATGTTTGAAATAGAAATTAGGGTGGCTACAAAGCGCCGTGATTGACGGGTGAAGACAAATTAGAGAGAACAATGGGTGCGAAGGTCACGTGAAAATTTGATGGGAGATAACTTATTAATTAATTAAAAAATGGAATTCGCTTGCCATATGGAAAATAAATTAAAAAGAAAAGAAATGGCGTCGGGGTGATGTTTGTTTGAAATAGAAATTAGGGTGGCTACAAAGCGCCGTGATTGACGGGTGAAGACAAATTAGAGAGAACAATGGGTGCGAAGGTCACGTGAAAATTTGATGGGAGATAACTTATTAATTAATTAAAAAATGGAATTCGCTTGCCATATGGAAAATAAATTAAAAAGAAAAGAAATGGCGTCGGGGTGATGTTTGTTTGAAATAGAAATTAGGGTGGCTACAAAGCGCCGTGATTGACGGGTGAAGACAAATTAGAGAGAACAATGGGTGCGAAGGTCACGTGAAAATTTGATGGGAGATAACTTATTAATTAATTAAAAAATGGAATTCGCTTGCCATATGGAAAATAAATTAAAAAGAAAAGAAATGGCGTCGGGGTGATGTTTGAAATAGAAATTAGGGTGGCTACAAAGCGCCGTGATTGACGGGTGAAGACAAATTAAAGAGAAGAATGGGTGGATTGGGTCTGGTCATTGGTCCCACTTATTCTTCTTTTCTCTAATATACGAGAAGGTCATGTGAAAATTTGATGGGGAACGGGTGGCCGAATCATTATGGGTGAGGAAAGTGAAGATAAGAAGGATGAATGAGGGATTAGTTGGGTGACAGTGAGCATCCACTAATTGGCCAACCACTTTAAGTACACTCTCTTCGCAGAGTAAAGATATGGAAAGGACATAAACATGTTATATTTTAAAAATATATATCATTTTATATATAATCGTTATCTTATATTTTAATCTAAAATTATAAATAAATTAGATTGTATAATTCATATAAAAAATTTAATAACCATAATCATTTCCATGTATATAATAATTATCTTACATTTTAATCTAAAATTATAAATAAACTGGATTGTATAATATTGTATAATATACATGAAGGTCTGGTCATTGGTCCCACGTATTCTTATTTTCTCTAATATACGAGAAGGTCATGTGAAAATTTGATGGGGGAGCAGGTGGCATGGAAAGGACGTAAAGTAAAGATGGGAAGGACAGAATACGAATGGGGGCGGTTGGACACTGAGCATCGAGTAATTGACCCATGACTTGAAGCAACACAGTCTCTTCGCATGTGGAAAGTAAAGATCGGAAGGACGCATGGAGTGGTTGAATCATTATTTGTGAGAGGAAAGCGAAGATAAGAACGATCAATGAGGGATTAGTTGGGTGATAGTGAGCATTCACTAATTGACCAACCACTTCAACCACACTCTCTTCGCAAAGTAAACATATGGAAAGGACATAAATATGTATATTTTAAAAATATATTTTATAAATGTCGTGACACATCATTAGAAATGGTAATGTATTTAATGCAAAAATGATTTTTATGACTCAAAGCAATATGATAGCAAGGAGGAAGTAATGATTATGATTGAATCTAGTAGATCTTCTCCATATCAATGGAATCGGAAGTAATGATTATGATTGAATTTAGTAGATTTTTTCCATATCAATATTAATGGAATTGGAAACATACATTAGAAAGTAGGTTCACTTTTTTTTATTTGAATTAAATTTAAATAAAAAATTATAAAAATTATATTGAATATTTGCATTTTGAAATTAAACTTAATTACATTACGGAAAAAATAATAATTAATAAAATGATAAAAGATAATTGATTGTCAATATTTATTTTTTATAAACTTTAATATAGAAATTATTATAATTCAATATATTAAATATTAAAATATAGATAAATAAGATTCATTATTTACTTAATCTTATATTTTATATTTTAACATACAATGAGTATAAAAAGGCGATGGACAAAAATATAAAAATAATTGGTTATTTATTTATATTTTAACATTCAACATGAAAATATGAAAAAGAAAATGAATAAAATAATAAAAATAATCTAATGGTTTACATTCACTTTCTATTATATTTCACAATAAGAATATGAGTAGAAAAAACAAATTTTTTTGAATAAAAATGATAAAAATAATTGTTTGATTTTCACTTCCCATTGCATTTCAATATAGATAGGAATGAAAAAAATAATATTTCAATGTGGGAATATCATTAGAAAAATGAAAAACTTCTTAAGATAAATAAATGATATAAAATAATTGATTATTTATATTTACTTTCTATTACTTTCAATATGAAAATATGAATAGGAGAAATGAAAAACTTGTACAAATGAAATAAGAATAATAAAAAATATTTGGTCATTTAATATCTTTTTATTACATTCTAATATGACAATATTTCAATATGCAAATATTACATTATATTTCAATAAAAAGTTATGTAAATATGACTAAAAAATTTGACAAAAATAATTGATTGTTTATATTACTTTTCATTATCTTTCAAAATGGTAATATGAATGGAAAAAATGAAAATTGTCTAGAAAGAAAGGAACACAAAATTGAATGAGAAAATTTTTGGAGTCCTTAGATTAGGAGACCATGAGGCTGCACATAGTGCTCACAAATTCCTTCAATTCACAAATCAATAAATACGATCTTATACAGTGGCATTTAGTTAGGGAAATGTAACAACCTACTAGAAAATAGGAACTACTTCCTAATTACAAACACTAACAATTACCGTTTCTCCATTATTTTCTAAGTTCCCCCTTAATGGAGAAAGGGTTGATTTCCAAACCTAACATCTCCCTAAACAATTGAAATTTCACCTTCCCAAGGGGCTTTGTGAAAATATCAGTAACATTTTCACAAGTATTACAATATTCAATAAAAAAATCCTTAGACTGTATGTTCTCTCTAGTAAAATGAAATTGGGCATCAACATGCTTCATCCTTGCATGAAGATTGGATTGTTTTCCAACTTGATTCAGCTCTGGTTGTCGCACTTGATCACTGTAGCCTGCTTTTCTTCTTCTCCAACATCTTGAATAACTCGCCTCAACCAAACAACTTCACAAGCTGTTGCACATAAAGCTTTGTACTTTGCCTTTGTAGATGACAAAGATATAGTTGGTTGCTTCTTTCCGCTCCATGGAATAATCCCTGATGCAACAATGAATACATAACATGTAGTAGATCTTCTATCATCTGAACTACTGGTCCAACCTGAATCTGAGTAACCTGTCAGCTCAACATCAAATGAATCAGTATATTTAACACCAAAATCAATTGTGCCTTTAGGATACATGAGTACTTCCTTCGCTGCTCTCCAATGGCTTTCAAGAGGTCTTCTCATAAACTGATGCAACACACTAACTGAATATGCAATGTTTGGTCTAATTGTAGTAAGGTAATTCAAACTTCCAAGTAGTCGTTTGTATAATGTACCATCAACCTCTTTTGAACCATCATCAAGATGAAGCTTCACATTCTATTGCATAGGAACAAAAGCAACTTTGCACTGATCCATCTTAAACTTTTTAAGAACTTCTCTCGCATACTTCTTATATGATACCTTGGTAGAGAATTTGTTATCTAGAATACTTTTTATATGATACATCGATAGAGAAATTTTTTATATGACATACTTTTTATATGATACCTCGATAGAGAATTTGTTAATGGTAGTGGGGAGGCTTGTAGTAAAATTGTGGTAGATGTGATCAATATTATCATTATATGTTAAGAGACCTAAATCCCTTATTAAATATTTTAAGAATAAGATCCATTTTACTTTTGTTAAAACGAGTGTTCGTTTGGCTCTCATCTTTATTTTGCATGTGGTTGGTGTGCATATCAATATTTAGGGTCAAGGATAAAGGTTTGTGGTCAGAATCATGTTCATGGCCATCTAGGAGGTCAAAATTAACAATATGGTTGACAACCCACGTATCGGATATTGCATAGTCCATAACACTGCTTCCAAGCCCATGAATATAATTCATTTGGCCAGATGTGGGCCTCTTATTAATCTCATTACAAATAATCAAGTCTTAGTAGTTGCAAAGCTTAATTAACTCGATACCAAATAAGTTATTGGTTATGTCTTTAGAATTTATTTTGAATGTACTAGCTAAGTCATAATCCTCATCAAACCATAAGGAATTAGAGTTAGTGTTATTACTTAGTAAAGTGTCTTGGTTGGTAGAGTTCTAGCATTGAAGTCCCCAAACACAAGGATAGGTGTAGTCTAACTTATAGACAAAATGACATTTTTCATAGTTTGGTATATATTCTTAAAAACTTGAGTTTCCCCTAGAGTTTTTGAGGGTACTAAATCCATTTATGTATTCAAAAATGTGTTTTAAACAAGTACTAAATACATTTATGCATTCAAAAATGTTTTTTAAAGAACAAAAAATCACACTCTTGTTTCATATTGTTGTCAAAAAATCACACTATTGTTTCAGATTGTTCTTCGGCGAAAATACCATTTTATCACTAGACAACCATACAAGAAAATCTAGATTTTAGTTAATAGAACTAATTATTTTTTAATAAAACAATTGTAATTTATTTAATTTTTAAAATAAAATTGATACATTTCATTTTAAAAATATTGATAATGGTTTTAAAAAATTAATATTAAGTTATAATTTAATTGATAATCATATGCAGGAAGTAAAATATTATTATTATATGTTCCTCTAAATTGAAAACATGCTATACAAATTTTCAACACAAAAATATTTTTTATAAAATAACTTTGTTGTACTATCAAAATCAGTAAATAAAAACCTTTTTATTTTAATACTTTTCTCTATATTTAATTAGAAAAACTTTAATAACCATTAACATTTGTATATATATAATAGTTATCTTACACTTTATTCCAGATTATAAATAAATTTGATTGTATAATAATATATATACTATTGTAATCTAATATCTTTATTTCACATTTAAACTTATATGTATATGTATTCCTATCAAAATCATAAGCAAAAACTTTTTAATAACCATTTTTATATATAATATTATCTTACACTTTAATCTAAATTTATATATAAATTCAATTGTAATAATTCATATATAATATTGTATGTAATATATTGTATATTCACATTTAAAAAGTTTGTTATATATATATATTATAATTTAAAAATTTATAAATAAATATAAACTAAGTTTTCTGAGTCTGTTTATTTAATTGTACAAATCCGTGAGTGGAGAATTCCCTTAAAATATAGTTTTTTAACCTAATTTATTAATTAATTATAAAATACAAAAGTATAGAGATTAGTAAAAATATAATATGTTAAGATATTTTTCAATTAATATAAAATACAAAGTATTGAGATGGGAAATGGAATTTGTTCGCTTTTTTTCACTTGGAGAATGAGTGAGAGTAAGGTTGGATTTTAAAATGGATTTATTTCTTAAATTTGCTAGTTTTCGCATCTTTATATCCATCTTCACAATTTAAAAAAAAAAAAATAATGATAATTTTATGAAAGAATTTATTGTATTTAACGGTACAATCACCCCATTACAAGTAATTTTCCCAACAAATTCTATCTCTTAATGAGAAAGAATGTGAAAAATAAGTTAAAAATAAAAAATGCCTCATGATGTTTGAAATAGAAATTAGGGTGGCTACAATGCACCGTGATTGATGGGCCAAAACAAATTAGAGAGAACGATGGGTGCAAAGGTGTAATTTGAAAATTTGATCTATGGCAAATAGTTGGGTGACAGTGAGCATTCACTAATTGACCAACGACTTTAATCACACTATGTTTTAAAAGTAAATGTAGGGTAAAGATGGGAAGGACACAAGACGAATGGGGTGGATGACACAACATCAAGTAATTGACATTAACACATGATTTAAAGTAACATAATTTTTTTATTTAAAAAGGGAGTTGTTGAATTGAGACCTCTGTGACCCATAATAATTATCAGAAATTTCGGCGTAACTTACATTAAGAGAATCGTTGTCGACGTGTTTTGAACCAACCAGTGTGGTTCATCGTGAGGACGAGTTGAAGAAAATAGATCCAGCTTTGCATGTTAAATAGTCTATGCAGAGCCTCCAACAGCGAAATTGGCTAACGACTAATTTTGACTTAGGGATCAAAATCAACAAACATTTTTAATAATTTAAAAGAAGTTAGTTAATTTGGTAACCATACCTTAAGATATATATATAATATATATATATATATATATATATATATATATATAATATTATACACACACTATATATATATATACAAAAAATAATTTAATCGGTGTTTAGATTAATAGTTAGTTTAAAAATGTATCATATTAAAAATTAATAATAAGTTATTTGTAACTTAAATGGGATTCGGTTATATTAAGATAATCGCTGGTTAGAATAAATAGTGGAATAATAAAAAATTAAGTAAGTAAAAATACAAATCAATAAATAAAATAAAAATTAATTAATAATGTAACAAGTAAAGGTTAATTTAAAAATAAAAAGACATAAAAAAATAAAATTAAAATTAAAATAATAAATAAATAATAAAAAATAAACAAAAAATAATAAAATATGAAATAAAAATAATAAATAAAAATAAAACAAATAATAAAAAATAATAATATAAATAAATAATAAAAACCATACTTAAATAATTAAAAAAAATATATAATAATATATATAGATATAGATAGTAACATAATAATAAAAATAAAATAAAAATATATAAAACATATATATATATAATATAATAATAAAATAAAAATGAATAAATAAATAAATAAAAACCATACCTAAAAAAAAAAGAAACAAAATAAAACTAAGGAGAAGGACAAGAAAAGGGCCATTAGAAGACGAGAGAGCAAGAAGGATAAATCATTGAAGGAAGGAAAAGACAGGGCTTAGGGGAACAACGAAAACTCGAAAGGAAAAAAAGGAAAAGAAAGACTAGGAAGAAAGGGTAGGGATCCAACAGCTACTGATCTTCCGACCGTTATCTCTATTGAGATTGTTAGGCCTTCTTTCAATCTCAATAGCTTCCCTGAATTTACGATGATGGAAATGAGCAACTTGGCAATAACCTTGGCCTCCTCTATACAAACCTGATGCTTAGTCTTTTCCGCATGCTCTGCTAACGCAGAAGACTTGGTTCTCCCATGTCTTAGGTCAGCTGCATGTTCGCTAATCCTCTGATGGATGGAGCACCCTGATTCCCTGATATAGGGGGTCCCATAAGAACAAGGGATCAAGTAGACACCCTTCATGTCCTTAGGGTCAACGAGATCTTTCACCGATCGGAGGGATTTATGAATGGTGTTGAGGGGCCTAAAGGTTGAGGGAATATCATACCTCCTAAGGATCCAAGCAATCTTGTCCGTGGTTCCCTGGACATAGGGAAGATGGACACCTAGTCGCCGCTCCTTTGGTTCTTTTTTAATGGACGCATTTTTAGACGCTTTAAGGAAATCCTTCTTGCCTAGGCGCCTACTATAGCCATTCTCAACAAAGACATTGAGGAGATGGGCTCTCTCCTTATCAAAGCTCTCATTATCAGAAATCCTAAGGGCCCGAGTAGCGAGGGTGTTAAGAACACCCAACTTTTGAGCAACGAAATGATGGAACTCAACATGAAGATACTGCTCAGTATGCGTTTTCTTCCGGAACACCGAGTGGGAGAGAGAGCCGTCCTTATTCTTAGATAAAAGAATGTCCAGGAAAGGGAGGCAACCATTGACCTCGTTTTTTTTTAGGTGTGGTTTTTATTTATTTATTTATTATTATTTTTTTTTCTCTGTAACATGTAATTCTATTAACTGGAAATCAAAATACTTTTACATAAGTTGGCGGCTGCAAGGGCAGGAGCCAGCAAGCCTTTCACATTACAAAACTGCCCCATTACTGTAGAAACCGGGGAGAATCAGAGACAACCAATTATGTTGGCTTTACAAGCATACCAAGAGAGATGAACAAGAAGATAAACAGAGAAACAGAACTGATAGGCCGGGTCCATGAACCGAACAAACGCCGCGTTGAGGAGAGACCCAAAACTGGAATTGATGCTGTCAAGCTGAGTCCTGGCCAAAATTCCTGGGCAGTGCTCCCGGAGTATCCACCAATGAACCAAAAAGAACAAACCATATTGCCAATTATTCATTTTTCTCAGCTTCCCCCTGTGTCTCCTCGGCCTCCAGACACGCGTCTTCCTGACTGAGTGGTTCTTTATCACCCAACATGTTGCCTTCCGGTACCTTGTCGATGGTTCCAGCATCGGTCTCTATTTCAAAATGATCACAATCAACCAGGGGAGGGATTATGGGTGGCAAATTGACCTGGATAACCAGTCCAGTCTCCCTTTTAACATCCATAACATTCTTGGCAGAGGAGCGCTCACCACTGTGAGAATAATTGGGTTCAATGCAGGAGAGAGGGGAAACCGGTTAACTTCTTCAGACATGATAATGGTAATCTGGGCGGAAATCAGAGGCCTATTCAGGTTACTCTGGAATTTAAAATGGGTGGACTGAAAGGCACTGTTAGGAATTGGTTGGCAAGAAGGATTGCTGGGAGGTGGATCCTCAGGAGAGGAGGAGAGGTTGATGGTTGTGAGCATAGGGTTCGGCGGAGGATGAGCAGAGGGACGCTTGCTGCTGCCAGGTCGATCACCCGAACAGGTTCGTTTCCCTGGACGCTTCATGTTACTAACAGTCACCGAAAACCCAAAAGAGAAGATACTAAACCCAGAAGAATGCCTCAGATGAACTGTAGGCTCGAGAGAACAAACAGAGGAGGCACGAAACCGAGAAATAGAACAAATGTAACTGATGTTACAATGAATAAACCACTTACCCCAGGCCACCGAAGGATTTCCGCTGTGCAACACGCAGGTAGAATGGAGGTGTTGCAAATTCAAGCCCGAAGAGGCTCGAATTTCACCTGTGAAGCCGGACGCTTTCTCACCTTCGCATCCTATCTGCAGAACAAACTGAGCACCAGACGCCTGAACCCAAGAAGTGGAAAAAACAACGAGGAGCTCCATGTAAATAACCCACAACAAGCGGCTTCGGGCTTTGGCCTGCTCGGGCCTACGGCCATAAAAATATTCTTTCCACCATCAGACGAGATTTGGGGCTCCACGTTGCGAAGCAGGTGGCAGTACCAAGGAAGATTAATGTGCATGAATGCCATTTATGGCTAGGACGGCACCCGGATCTGGGAGTTCTTCTTCAGGCTCAGGTTTTTCCTCCTGCACCAGATTCTTGAAGTCAAGCAGTTGGGATTCCAATAAGAGATTTGTTGGAGCTCCAACTAGAAGAGGTTGACCACAGTCCACTCCCAAGTTAGCAAGAAGGTCCGCGACTTTGTTCCCATCTCTTCTAATGTGAGTGAAGGAGATCACCCTGTTAAAATTGATCCATCGCTCAATATGCAATAATCGTTGAGCCAGTCTCCAACTATTGCAAATTTTGGAAGAAGGGGAGCGCTGTAGGATCCTCGTAGCAATTTGAATGAGGATTTGAGAGTCTCCCTCAATGATGAGTGGAAAAAGGTTCCTGTCTTGTGCTATTAGAAGCGCTTGCCAAAGACCTTCTAACTCAACAGAATTGTTGGTATCCCAACCATGATAGCCCAAGAAGATTATGATATTGTTTCCTTTGTGATCTCTGATGATTCCTCCGAATCCTGAGTTCCGAGGGTTACCCTTGGATGCCCCATTGAAATTGAATTTATACAGATCTTTTGGGGGAGGATACCACTTCACCAGAGGTGAGCCTTTAGGGGGTCTTGTTCCCTTGATTAACTGGTCTTGCTTTCTGTGGAATTCCCAATTATTCCAGATTGATTGTTCCTGAGGGAGAGTGGGGAGATCCTCCTGGTACCAAGTTTTTAAAGATATGGTTTCTTCAAGGTTTTGCTTTATGTTTGTCCATATCTCATCCAAAGATTTGAATTGATCTTTGAATATTCTGTCGTTTCTCTCTTTCCAAATAGTCCAAGTTACAAAGCCTGGGATGAGCTTCCACATGTGATTAAGTAACTTGCTTTGATAGGGGTGGGGGTCCTAGTTGCATATAGTAGCCGTTATGTCTCCATTCAATCCTGCCTTTTTCTGACAACGAAAAATTATTTTTTGCAAATTCAAGCCTGAACAGGCTCGAATTTCACCTATGAAGCCGGACGCTTTCTCACCTTCGCATCCTATCTGCAGAAAAAACTGAGCACTAGACGCCTGAACCCAAGAAGTGGAAAAGACAACGGGGAGCTCCATGTAAATAACCCATAGCAGGCAGCCTCGGCCTTCGGCCTTCATTAATGGCGCCGGCCTGCTCCGTCCTACGGCCGTAAAAGCATTCTTCCCACCATCAGACGCGATCTCGGGCTCCACGCTGCAAAGCAGGTGGCAGTACAAGGGAAGATTAATGTGCATAAATGCCATTTATGGCTGGGACGGCACCCGGATCCGGGAGTGCTCCTTTAGGCTCAGGTTTTTCCTCCTGCACCAGATTGTTGAAGTCAAGAAGTTGGGATTCCAATAAGAGATTTGCTGGAGCTCCAACTAGAAGAGGTCGACCACAGTCCACTCCCAAGTTAGCAAGAAGGTCCGCGACTTTGTTCCCATCTCTTCTAATGGGAGTGAAGGAGATCGCCCTATTAAAACTGATCCATCGCTCAATATGCAATAATCATTCAGCCAATCTCCAACTATTGCAAATTTTGGAAGAAGGGGAGCCCTGTAGGATCCTCGTAGCCATTTGAATGAGGATTTGAGAGTCTCCCTCAATGATGAGCGGAAAAAGGTTCCTGTCTTGTGCTATTAGAAGACCTTGCCAAAGACCTTCTAACTCAGCAGAATTGTTCGTATCCCAGCCATGATAGCCCAAGAAGATTATGATATTGTTTCCTTTGTGATCTCTGATGATTCCTCCGAATCCTGAGTTCCGAGGGTTACCCTTGGATTCCCCATCGAAATTGAATTTATACAGATCTTTTGGGGGAGGAGACCACTTCACTAGAGGCGAGCCTTTAGGGGGCCTTGTTCCCTTGATTAACTGGTCTTGCTTTCGGTGGAATTCCCAATTATTCCAGATTGATTGTTCCTGAGGGAGAGTGGGGAGATCCTCCTGGTACCAAGTTTTTAAAGATATGGTTTCTTCAAGGTTTTGCTTTATGTTTGTCCATATCTCATCTAGAGATTTGAATTGATCTTTGAATATTCTGCCGTTTCTCTCTTTCCAAATAGTCCAAGTTACAAAGCGTGGGATGAGCTTCCACATGTGATTAAGTAACTTGCTTTGATAGGGGTGGGGGTCCCAATTGCATATAGTGGTCGTTATGTCTCCATTCACTCCTGCCTCTTTCTGACAATGAAAATTTATTTTTTGCCAGAGCTTATATGCTAATGGGCAATGATACCAGAGGTGTTCAATTTTCTCTTCTTATTTTTTGCAATTAAAGCATATGGAAGGGCCAATGAAGTTTCTTTTCCTCATTTTGTCCCAAGTTAGAACCCTTTTGTGGCAGAGAAGCCAAAGAAAGGTGGAGATTTTCGGCCAGATAGAAGGATCCCATATCTTTCTCCATATCTTATCGGGCCTGGAATGATCTTTAATGAGTAAATTGTAAGCCTCTCTGGTGGAATAAGTGCCTCTTTCTTCATAACCCCATCTGAGAACGTCTTTTTCCTCGGAATACTGTATTTTCCTCTTTGCTAGTTCTGTGTCCAGAGTTCGTTGTTCTTGTATAGTCCCATGAGCTATGATTTGAGAAGCTTTGTGCCATTCTCTGTAGTCTTGTTGGACAATGATGCTCCAGAAGTTTCCAACCTTGATTGGGGGGTGCAGATCCTGTTCCAGGGGTACAATAATCGGGAAAAGGTCTCTTATTGTTAATTTTAAATACATGGTTTTCTCCTCTTTTTTCTTTTATTTTTAATTTTAAATACATGGAGATGGATGTTGTGATAAACGTTTTATATTTATTGATGTATTTTGAATTCAGTGAATGAAAGAAAACTACTCGCCCATTATCTTTTTGTAAATATTTTACATATAAATAGTATTATAGGGTGTGTATTTGTAGAAGAATATTGTGTTCCAAATGTATTTTCAAAATGAATGTGCATTACCATGTGTGTTTAGAAGAATATTTTGTTCCAAATGTATTTTTGAAATAAATGCCCATTACCATATCTGAGTGAAAATGACATTATTCATCTTTGGCTTTGGCTTTTCAAAATAGGGAAAAATCATTTCGATGAATATTGGTAATAATCTTTTGGCGAAATTATCAATAAATTTAAAATTGTTGATATTTCCTATTGGTTTAATTTGGTTACAGGGTGCAAGATAGAATAATCATGGAGAAACCTATCTCTTATTGGTTAACTTTTTACTTCCCTTCTTTTGTGAATACTCTGATGGTCATAATGAATATTATTTTTTGTTGTTGTTGGATACACACATTGTAACTAGCAGTGAGACGAACCATTTTCAGTCACCGATGAGCAATACATGTAACTGGAAGCACTGTCACTATTAAATTTGCACAAAGTATGAAAATTTTAGTTGCAATTTTTTTTTTTTTTAAGGTAAGAAAATTAGAGTATTGGATGGAAAGAATTCACAATTAATCATCAAAATTCTAGTAGCTGAATTTTTTTTATAATGTAAGAAAATTAAAATATTGGATGGAAGGAATTCACAATTAATTACCGAGTGTCAATCTTTCTCTTCATGAAATATCTATTCAATTTTTGTAGAAAATTTGTTAATAACATGATCATAACAAAAATATCTTTAAAACTATTTATTCTTGTTTGCAATTTCAGGACCAAAAAAAGTATTGAGTAAAGAGAAATTAAACAATTCTTTATTTTTGTTTGCAGTTTCCTGACCAAAAAAGTATTGAGTAAATAATTTGTTTTTAGTAAAATAAGTATTATTTTTTTTTGAAAATTTTTAATAAAATATGAAGTTGAACATAATGAACTACAATCTGAACAAAAAAACATCATTAAAAAGATTCACACCATGTCAGATTTTAAAAACAATTATTTGCTTTCTACATTATAACTAAATTCAGTATACTGCTATATGTATATAATATATATATATATATACATATAGACGATAATAAATATATATATAATATATATATATATATACTAATATATATAAAGAAAAAATTTATATATTTTATATTTTCAAAATACAATTTTATTGCTGCTCATTTTACATTCTCAGTATGAGGGAGATATGTAATTCGTTTAGTACTCATCATTAAATTGACAAATGTTCATTTAATATAAAAGTAAGTGATTTTTTAAATATAAAGCATTATGAAGGAGATGTAAAATTATTTCACTAACTTATAAATAAAACATTTCAATGTCCATCATAATAAAATATTTCATTACTCAAACAAAAAATTTGAAAATACAAAAATCTACTAGTTAATACTTAATAAAAGTAAGAAGAAGACGTTTAGTTCACTCAATTCTTAATATAAAATTAGCTTATCTTCTAAAAATATGAATAATAATAAAATTCAATATTGCTCATTTTTTTGTCAATTCTATCTAAAACTTAGTAAATATTTGTTGGGATTGCAAAATAAATATGTTGAAATGATATATGTAATGCTTCTAATTATATGTGTAAGACATAATTATGTACCAAGAAAGTGTCATTTTAGGTTTCATAAAGATTAGATTTGTAATGTCTATTTTTTTAATGTAATTGTTAAATTAAAAAATTTACCATAATTAAATTAGTTGTTAATACGATTCAATCTCCAATTTAGCTTTTAGTTTTCCTATACCATTTATAGATTGTAAAACATGCAATTTGACATTATAAGTATAAAGGGAATCAATGGCACCAAGGTAGTTATTCTTGAATGTCCATTGTCAAGATACACATCCTTTGATTTTAGGGAATATTTCATTGTCAAGATACTCATCCTTTGATTTTAGAGAATATATAAATAACATCCTTATTATTGAAGACACTTCTTAAATGTATATGGTCAATATAACCATCCTAATTATAGAAAATATAACCTTGTTTTGAGCAAAGATCATGTTTCCTTTAGGGGAGTAGATTTTGTTGTTATATTGCACTTCAATGGAATCTTTATTCCCTAGGGGAGTCCCTTTCTAGTGGATCTCTTTTATGAAAGTGCACTTCAACTTGTTCTAAACAAAATTGCAATACTCATGGGCATCATGTAAATTCAAAAATAAATGTCAAATGGTCTCTTGTTGGTCACAAGAAAGATATGCATCCTCTACAAAACTTGTGGAGAGTAAATGTTAATCTAATAAAATACATTCACATTAAATTAGGGTTTTTAATATCATAGAAAGAAAATTTTATTATCCATTTTCTTCTAGGGTCAATAAGGTCTCATTGCTTTTCCTAAAATGGGAAAGGGGCTATACGGGATTGATATAAGAACTTGGGCCTATAAATACAAATAGATTTATTATATCTCCATAACCCGTCTCTCAAGGTCCCCTCAGACTTTATGTATTAAACTTGAAAATGCCCTCTTCCATAATTACCTGTTGAACTCATATTTGTATTACATTGTTTCTGTTGCCTCTTATGCCATTTCATATATTATGTTGGCATGATGCAAGTTAATGTTTCCCTCTCATAATATTTTAGTTGCAATGAAAATTTGGAAAACAACAATTTATTGGCGAGGAGTTATTATATGTACATGTACCACTTGTTTTCTCTTTTTAGTTACAATAATGAGAATATTTGTATTAATTGAAAAATATGGGCCCAGAATCCTAAACCAAAATTATCCTCCGAAGAGTAATACAACCAATACTAAGAATACATGTGTCTTTGCACGTGGATACCTTCTAATAGAGCCCCAAAATAAAACAAAATTTAAATTACATATATCCCATTTTAGAATTGTAGAAAATTCATGTGTGTTATAGCCCCTCTAGTTTCAATTTGTTTTACACATCATTGTTTAATGCCCAACCCCATGGTTCATTTTCACATTAAAACACGAGTATAAAACTGCAAATAAAACATTGCTAGGCTATGACTACTATTTTGCGAGGTAATTCGCGAACACAGGGTAGTGGTCCTTATGATGACCCTGACCCTTGCATTTTACACACCCCACCTCCTTGTGCACTGTTGGTCGGGTTGCCTTGTCCTGTTTTAGACTCTGCATATCAAGGCATAAGTTTTTCAACTTAGCGTGGATCTGCTGAACTCCCAAGTTAGGATCCTGCATCGAGGTCTCATGCAGCCTCATCGTGATCTCTAAGGCCTCTGCCTGAGTCGTTAACCTCTGTTGCGACAATGCGTTCCTCAAATGCGGTGTTAGCTATGCTACAAACCATTCGTGGTGTTGTCCATCCATCAAAGTCATATTAGCTTCGTGAATCGTACAATTCAATCTCTGATCCAGCTCCCAAGGAGTCTCGCCTGGTAGCATTGTGATCTCTTTGAATCCAATGATTGACTGCGCTTCTAAGTCCTGCCTACTAAATTCTATGTTTAGAGCAATTTGGATATCTGTGATTCCCACATTCGGATTGTCATTAGAATGCTTAATATACCAGGTCAGTGGCGATCCTGTAGAGCGTTGACCAACATCCCTTTCTTTATATTATCATCCGTAACTTCTTGTGCTTCCCATACAGCTCTTATCATGAACTAAAATTGGACCGGATCTTCATTTCCTACTCCCTTGAACACAAGAAACTTTATCACGCTTGCCATATTGACTCATGGTGGTGGAAAATGTGGTACGGGTGAAGATGGAGGTGAAGGGAGTGAAACTAGTGGCAGTGTGGGTGGGGGTGGTATGTGCAGAATCCTCTGCCTTATCAAATTGATTGCACTTTGCGGTGAGACCTTTGTGAGCTCTTCCTTGTTCCCTCGCAGAGGTGAAATCAAAGGGCTATTCTGTGGTCCCTTACTTCCTTCGTTTCTGTAGGTTTTTCCACTTCGCGTAGCTCCGGACATCAAGGTAATTGCATAACCATATTTTCACACAATAGCATTTTAATCCAAGTTTTCGGAGATTTTAGGTACTTACCTCGTGGTCCTTTGAGAAAGCATTGCTCCGCTTCCCTATAGCTGGCTAAAGTATCTACCGCGAACTTAGTAATGAATCCTCCTATAATCCGATCGAGCCAGTGATCAATAGCGTGCACAATATTATCCTTTGATGCTTCCAATCTGCACACCAACTCTGGAGTCCACACGATAGGATTGTCGAGTTTCCGCCTTCCTTGGCTATCTTCTAGCTTCACGATCAACTCATACGGCTCAGTAGAGAAAGATGTGAAAAAGATTCCGTGGATCGCTGTGTACAGGTAGCAATCTAACCACTTTTTTGTTAGTTGCGGATTCCCGTTCTCCTACACCACGAACTCGTGTATTCTTCTGTCCAACCAACCTTCAATTTCCTTCTTAGTTGGATTCCAATGATATGACATTAGACATCTCTATGCAGATTCCGCTCCCGGCAACGGAACCATTTGTTGGCTTGAGGGGGCCTAACCTAGGTTCGGAGTTAATTAGCCAAACAAATCCCTATACTACTGGCCCTTTCGGCAATAGACCACGAAGCGGAGACTGAGGTCTCACCCCAAGTAGTATGGGGGGATGCTGGAACCAATTTTCCGCACCCTTGAGATGTCTAAGGGGTCAGTTTAGTCCAACTGTAAATACCTTCGCACACTATCTTGACCTGCAAGGCCTTAAAGATCTGTAATAATCGCCTTCACGCAACTCTACCTAGGGGCTGAGGTGATTTCACGCTGCCCTAGCAGCAATCTACGCTACTTCCTCAAGTTACACCGCGTAGCTTACTTATCTTCTTATAACAGTTAGTTAACTTCGCGTAAACAAATATTTTATCTTATATTCACTTTATCAACACATTCATATAAGTTCAGGCATCATATAGACAATAGAAATTTAATTTATATATGATACATTCAATGCAGAAAACAGGAAAAAGATACACAGAAATGACGTAAAACTTCTCTTTATTACTTCTCCAAAGGTTACAGACTGGGCCCGCCCCGTGCACTCAGCTACAGGGGTCTGCGCACTCAGCTGCAGACTACTAGGCCTCTGCGCACTAAGCTGCAATGGTTCGCGTACTCAGATGAAAACTAGTAGGCCTCTGTGCACCCAACTGCAGAGCCTTCTCCTACTCTATGACCCGCAAATTCGACTCTACACTTAGATAATACTCAATTCTTCATTCTCTTCGTTGGTTTACAACTTAGAGCCTTGCTCTATTTATACAATCCCATGGTCCGTGGACCATGGGTAGATCTCTAAAGTCGACATTACATTAAAAAAATGAGGGCAGACAACCCTATCACTCATTTGAAATCTTCGTGCTCCGCGCCCACAAAACCCGGTGTCTTTACATCGGATTTGGTCAAAATCTAGGCTTTAAGCCCCGAAACTTCCCTAAGGGGATCCCGCGCCCAACAAAAATTATCATATCAATGAGTTTTGATACAATACTTTGTTAATGTAAAATGCACAAGCATTATGAAGTGTGGTAATGAATAATGTACATGTATAGAAGTTGTAAACATAATGTTGGAAGAATTATAATTCAAGTTGGTGTCTATTTGGTAGTCGAAAAATATTTAAGGATCTAAATGAGGAGTGGTTTAATTATTGAATTCAATGGTGATGACTAATTAAGATTATATCAGGTGATAGGTGTTGTACCTGTTTCTCATAGGTAGTCCCAGGCTGTAAAAACTACGTCAGGAAACCAACTCAACCAGCCTTTAGGTTCAAGCTGGCCCTTGAACCAGACGGGGCTCCCTTAGCTGTTACAAGGCCTTGTTTAATGTTGTTCACTATCACTGAACAACAGCCTATGAAGCACAGTGGCCAGATTTATGATTTAGTTTGGGTGGTTGTTGATGATTGCATAATCCCTGTTCATGAATAAATACCCCTCTTACAGAGTCCTTCCTCAATGTGTCAGCTTCCAGCCTGACAAAATAACATGATTTATAAAGAATTTGACAGAATAATATAAGGAGATTCCTGCTAATTAAGCAGTCCAATTTAATACTTAATCAATTAGTTAGATTTGGATGTGGGTAGAAAAATTTTATAGCCCAACAAAACACATTGCAGAGGATGAGAGAAGGCACTAATTAGTAAATACGTAGAGGAGCTATCTCAGACAAATAGTCCAATAAACTGATCTCTTTAAATGATTATAATTTTTCACGGGATTTCAGAAAGATTGTTACTCAATCTATTCTTACCCAGATCTTCTATAATGCTTAGAACATGTGCAGAAAAGAAATCATGGAAACACTAGAAAGACATACTAGAAAACACAAAATTCTGCCATAAACTAGATCCAGAAGGCTTTCACTAGAAATCCTATAATAGAAGCTCTTAAAAAGTGAAGAGCCTTGGGATGAAAATCCCACAAACATTACTTAGATATTTGAAGTATTTATAATGTTTACATATAAATATCTTGGAACAAAATGCAAGATTTATTTACAATTGTTTTCAGAAATAGAAGTGAAAAGCCTAAAAATAACAATCTCTCAAACTATTAACCATTAGTTACAAAGATAGAAATAATGAGGAAAGATAAACCTGAATTGAGTTGCTAGTGCTTATTCTGTTGTGTTAAATTGATGATCTGATCCTTAGTGGAGTTGCAGTGCTGTTAAATAGGCCTTGTTGTCACCCTATCTCGTATTTTGTTGCACTCTTTGTTTCATTTTTCTCTACCTCATTGTCCCTTTTCCCTGTCTTGCTATTACTTAGTGCTGCGTCTTTCTCTGACTTTCTGTTACATTTCCCTTTAAGCTAGAGATTTTTTTGAAGGGGGGAGGGGGGGGGAGAAGAGACGAAAGAGAAATTAGTTGATTTTACAGAGCTTTTACAGTGGAAGAGGCAAAGAGCAGAGCCAATGTTGATCGCTTCATGGGCTAAATTAAGACGAACTGATGAGCGATCGAGAAGGAGGGGATTTAATGGAGAGGATGTTAGTCCTTACAATCTCCTAGGCAGAAAAGGAAATCGATAAGGGTAACCTCAAACCACTTCATCTTGATAGCTAGCCCTATTGAGCATGAGAGCGATCTCTCTAAGTATCTTATTAGTGATATGACTTTAAAGAAAATGATTTTAGGCTAGATGTGTGTATTTGTTTGTGAAAATTTGGTTTTTTTAAGGATTTTCTAAACTTAGGGTTTGGAGCCACAAGTAGGTCTAAGTTGTGGGAATACAGGAGTAAATATAAGAGGGAGATAGACGTCAGAAGCCATGATGTAATTTGAGTATTTGTCAGTGTAGTATAGAGGATATAGTGTGGAAGAAACTAATGACCATAAATAAACATGATTTCATTATCTTAGGAAGACAAAACACATGACTATGAAAACCAGATAACAGAGCTTGAAAAACAAGCATCCTGAGTATTTTATCACAAGGCATTCGTAGAAAGAAGAGATATAATGTAGATAAATATGTTTAGACCATGAGAAAACAAAAGAATGAAGTACAGGCACCATGAACTCACGGGGCTAGAGTTCCTTGAAAATAGCTGCAACCTGTATCTGTATTAGTTGAAAGATGATTACAATGCAAGCCTCCTTTACAAAAAGTTCAACCCCCTTCTCCTAAGGTGAAATAGTATTTATAGACTCTCCTGACCTCTTTCCCACCTTCAAGAGTCGAACTCCTTGGTGGAGGAACTGACTCCAATATTCTCTCAACCAACAGGTGAGAGTGAGAAGGTGTAACTCAAACACCTCATGAAGAGTTTGATTGGGAGTTTTCTTCTTTAATGAGGCCTAATTAACATAAAAAACAACTATTATATGAATTCTTTTTATGCCTACATCACCTAGCCTTGTAACTTGTGCCATTACAAAGAGAATCTTGACTTTGACCAAGTTTGAATAGAAACTAGAAAATTTACACAGTGAAAATTTTCAAATAAAAACAAAGAAAATGCAAAATTGCAGTGGCAACTTTGAGCTAATGTTCAGGTGCATTCTAGGGGTCAAAATACAAATATGAGAGAATGGTCAGCTAGCCCTTCAAGTCTAGTTTTTAGAACAGTTTGAATTTTTTAATTTGGAGCACGGGAGGACCTTCAAAAAAGCCATTCTCCCAAGGTCACACCAGAAGCGCAACGCCTGTCAAAAAATGGTCCAGAATGCTAGTTTTTTGCCACTTTTTTGCCTTTTTCTCCCAAACTAAGCCACCTTTGCAAAATATAGGAAAATGGGTTTTTAGAGGATGCCAAGATCTTTCCAAAAATATAAACGTTTCCTCAAATTTAGACCAAAAGTTTCCAAAAAACTCAAAATGCTCAGAATTGGCTCAAAATTGGAGGGAAGGTGTAAAAATGAGCTTGTTAAAGCTTCATGGATGCTTCAGCAAACATCTCTAAGTTTCCCTCATCCTTTTGCTCTTGTTTGGTCTCCTTGAGCTTGTTTTTGAGCTGTTTCACTTTGACATTGACGATCATGTTTTGAGCTTGATAATGATCTGCCATGTGTTTGAGCATTTGTTTATCTCTATTTGCCTTCTCTAGGAGCTTTTCCAAATGTTCATTCACCCTATTGAGCCAATATTCTTTATCTTGATATACCTCAATGGCAATTCTCTCTTCTTGGCCTTTTCCTCTTTCTTGTACCCTTTGATCCTTTAGGATTGCTTGATTCTATGATCTCCTTACCTTTTCCAACCTGCTGCAATAACTTGGCTTTTTCCTTTTCCAAGATCAACTCTTTTGCCTTGAGTTGACTGTTTTCTTGTTCAAGGAATGATATAATGAACTTGGCTCTTTCCATGTTTATTTCCATCTCATTGATTTGGTAGTCCTTGTCCCTGATGGTCTGCTTCATGATTGAAATCTCATCTTCCTCTTTTAGGTAAATGATCTTAAATTCACGCTCAACTGTCTTCTTACCCTTTGCTGCTGATGCCTTCTTTGCCGATGAAGAAGGCTTGGCCCCTTTCTCTTTGTGAGAAGAAAACACAAGCCTATGGCCTTTCTTATACACTTTGGTGACCTTTGGCCTAGGTAGCTGAATCTTCTTTGCTGGTCTACTAGATGACCCCATCTTTGTTTGTTGTTTTGGTGCACTTGTGGACTGAGATGCTGCATTTTCCTCATGCCATTTTAGAGCTGTTTCTAAGAAGGCTTCCCAAGCCATACCCTTCTCTGCCAACTGATAAAGGACAATGGTTTTGATGAGATTATGATGGAACAAGCTTGGAGAGTGCTCTTTGTCCTTCAACTGTATCTTTTCAGACATTTTTGAAATACTCCTGAACAAGTAATTACACATGTTGAGTGGCTTTTGAGATGTGAATTGCATCAAGCGACGAATGTGATATGCATACAACCTTGAGAATGTACCTTCACAAGTAAAGAACCTCATGATGGTCTTCACTAAAGGAGCATACTTCTCAAGCAAATATCTGAAAGGCATAAGGTGAGTATGTTTGTCTTTGTATGGAGTCTTTAAGAAGGGCTTGTAGTTTTCAAGATCTAGATTCATTCCTTTGAGCCAATATTCGCCATTGTCTGGTAAACCAGTTGCTAGTGAGATGGAGGCCATTGAGAAGCTAAACTCAATACCAGCAATGAAAACAGTCTCCCCTTTCATGTGTGTAGCCACCCAATTTGTCAGTTGTTCATAAAACCCTGCTTCACTTAGTCTTTTGAAAAATTCCAAACAATGAACATCTTCAAAGCATTGTTTAATGAAAGTATAGGAGTTGATCTGATTGCAATCTAATGGTTCATATCTGAGAATCATCCCTCTTTTGTGTTTTCTCTTTCTCTCTAGTGAAGAATCAATCTCCATGACGATACAAAATCCTAGCAGCAGGAAGTGAAATATATGTGATGTGAGTATGAAAATGAAGTGATATATGAAGGATTTTGACAAAATGATGGGAGGCGTTTTGTGAAATATGAAATGACTTTGAGAAACTAATGGAAATGATTGTGGAAAGTAGTGAACAAATGTGGCTGCTTGTAAGTGAGGCCAAGAAGTTTTATGGTGTGATTTTGCCAAAATAGCTCTAGGAATGAGCTAGGGTTTTGTTGTTTTAGTGTTTAAACTTCATTTGGAGGGGGATGGACTGGTCAAGTTGACTCATCATACATGTGTGTAAGTGCAGAAAGTCAATTTACATGTTTACGAGATAAAAAAATGTGATGACCATTTCTACCCTAGCATTTCCCATGGCATTTTTGCTACAAACCCTAGCTTGAGATATAATCAACATGGAATGCAAATGGGAAAGAAAAAATCAAGGGAAATGATGTACTTACTTGTTCCTCAGCCTTAGAAAGTAATTTGACCAAGTTTGAAAGCAAGAATTTTGGTATTTGGGAAAGTTTGTGTGATTTTCGGGCACTCTGTCCTGCGTGCAATGCAGTTCTTCTACACACAGCGCCAAATCGCAACACAGTTCTTCTATGCACAACGCTTGCTTCAAAAGCATAGCGCAGTGTATCTACATGCAGCGCCTGCAATTTTTGGCCAAATTCTCCTAGGGAAATGTAATTTTTTATTTTTAAGCGAGTAAGCTCGATGATGAAGAGGGAATGAGAGGTGAATGAAAAGGTATCAAGTCATTTTGAGTTTATATAGTGGTGATTTCTTCACTTAAAAATAAAATAAAAGAAACTAATCCTCTTTTGTGAACTAATTTCACTTTTCTGTAGGCAACTTTTACCTTGCCTTTGCAAAAGTGCTTTTTGCATCTCTTGAGTGTTGGTGCTTTCTGTTCCTGAAACTTTTTTACGTCATGAAAATGCAAATAAACCATATTTCATTTCTTGAACCCTTTGCTTTGTCAATTTGACTTATTTATGACTTTTTACGGAAATGGTGAACCTTAGGGACTTGTAAGACCTAATGGATGACTTAAGACCTAATGGAATGATAATGATGAATTGACCAATTTTCATGGTATATGACAAGCAACCAGCATGAGTGAAATTTCAGGCGATGACTCTATCTTGGACTGACCATACAATGACCAAATTTGCTTTGTAAACCTAGTGACAAAAAATTTTGACGATGAAAGCCTGAAATGGCCATGGTAAAAGCAATTTTTTGATCCCGGTGACAGACTAACAAGACTGACACTAACATTGGATGCAACTAGGGATGGCAGCTCCTTGGAGGTGTTAAGAACACTGTAGACCAAGTAGCCTTATGCATTGGGAAATGGAGTCAACATGCATAAAAACTGATTTTTGATTGACAAGAGAACTAAAAAAAATAAAAACAATACTGACTGAAAGAGCCTTAGGGTCTTCGCTTCAGGCTTCAAACTCTAATGGCAGTTATCTAAAATGCTAGAAGTAAAATACACATTGATATGTACAATGATGGGGACCAGATCCACTATTTGAGGGATTTTTAGGGGGGAACCATTCCTCCTTTTAATGAGGTTTGTTTCCCATCATTGCTTATAAGTACCAATATGAATTAACCTCTAGGGGTTAAATTGTTTCATCAATTTTATGAAGAACAATTGATATTCAGTAGTTCTACTTCCACCTCCAGTAGTGATGTACTTGATTTGTTCTTAATCATGAAAGACAAATTTATCTTTAGCTTCTAAAGCTTGGTTTTCTTCATGGGACTCTGAGTCTCCTTGGTATTGGAAATGCCAAGAGCCTCAAAACCGTTCTATGTAACATTACTTTTATTTCTCTTCATTTTCAACATTTCTCTGCTTAGTTCCAAGTTTGCATTGTTGAGTTTACTATCGAGGATCGTAGTTAAAACAATCAAAGATCCAAGACTAGTTCTTTCTTTCTATCCAATTGGAGTTGCAACAATAGCATTAGAAAGGTCCTACTGCACTTAACTTAGATCTGTTGTCACCCTCTTGGCTATTATTTAAAGGAATAACATTTCCCTCAGAAGGACAATAAAATTTGTACTTCACTGCATGAAAATATCTTTAATGTTTTCGGATAAAATATTTTCAAAAAACAAGCAAAGCATTAGAGAATTTCATTTCATGGTAAAGTAAGGAGTTTTGTAATGGATGGATTGAATAGTATGATCCATTTTATGTAGGTTAGATTGATAAATTATTAAAGTAACTTTTTAATTGTTTCATTTATATAGTTACAAGTGTGATTTATTCTTCTCATAACTTTGTAAGGTCATTTTCATCATTGGAATGCTTGGATTAGTTTACTAGTTCATAGTTCTGGAAAACTTGGTTTTCTCAGTAATATTTTTCTACTAAATTTTATCACGTGTTAGAAAATCCATTTTGAGTTGTTTCCTCTTGTATTGAGTCCTAAAAACATTCTAGTTAATGAAAATTTTTATCCCGCAACATTTTCACTTAATTAGCTTAGGCATTGGAATACTGAGATTGGCTTACTTATTCATTCTTCTAAAATTTCATGTTTTAGTAATAAATTTATACTAACTTTTGGCATGTGTTGATGAGATTATTTAGATTTAATTACACCTGTAATAAATACAAAAAGCATCCAACTTAATAAAAAAAATTATCCCATATCATTTACACTTGACCAACTTAAGCATTTGAGGGCTTAGATCAGCTTACTAGTTCACTATTTTGCAAATATAGTTACCTAGATCATTAGTTTGACCTTTTCCCTTGTGAAATATGGGCTAATTTTTAGATCTAAGCTTGGCAAGGTCCATTTCACTTTTCTAAAACCTTCCACCATACTCCCCATCCTTTAGATTGCTTCTAAGTGCTTAGAATTCTTTCGGATACAATCATGTAGCATCATCTAGCAATCGTGTAGCAATTTTGTAGCATCATGTAGCACTTCGCAAAATTGATCCAAATTTGGCCATAATTGATTATTAATTCTATTTTTCGCTTTTCATCACTTAGCAATGTCTCCTAAGCCTTGGAATCCAACTAGAAGAGACAAAATAACTTTTGACCATCATCTTTTCGTCATTGTGCTGTAAATCTGCAATTAGGATTTACTGATTTGATCATGAGTTAAATAGCATAGAAGTAATTTGCATTGATTCCTTTTGAGCACTTGATAATTTCTGCAAATATATTAGAGTTTACTTTGAATGTGGTAGTATAGCTTTTCTTTCTTGCATTTAATTCCATGCAACTAGTCTAGGCTAACATTTTTGTCATTTAATTTCTACAAAACAGAATTAGGATTTTCTTTTCTAACATTTCTTTTTATGCAAATAGATTGGAGTTTCCTTATGCAGTAACACAAGAAATGTTTCAATCGTTTCCTTCCTTTGAAAGTGTGTTATGCAATGAGCTTACAAAATAGAAGAAGAGATAGATCAACGACTTCAAAATTAGCCTCTTTGAGGGGGAAACTTCCTTTACATTACACAAATAAACAATTCTTGGATGATACAAATGACAAGACATCCTTTCTATATATAGGAGTCTAAGGGGTCATAATATAATCACATCCTACATAACAATAATATTGTAAGGGCACAATAAGAACAATATGGGGACTACATGGGCACAACAATACAATAAGGGGGTTTCACTAATAACAATAAGGGGCGACACTAGTAGTATAGGTACCTAATAGTTAGATTCAATAGATTACCTTTTCTGAGTTTGTAAAATATTCTCTACACATTCTAATTCACTTCACTGCATCATATCAGCGAAATAAGGACACATTGCATGCTGCACACATGGTTCCAACACATCTTAAGTTTGTACGAACGCTAGGTTGAAAATTAAATTTGGTAGATTTGGGAGTTATAACATTATTATTGCAAATACTAGGGCTCATTAGTAACATATAATAAATAAAATAAAATAAAGTGATATAGAATTGAAAATAGTAATAAGAATTATTATTAAGATTAATTATAAGTTTGATTAAGTTAATTAATAAGGTTTATTATTAATATTAATATTTATTAATAACATTTATAATAATGTATTTAATAATCTAATAATTATAATATTAATAATTTTATTAATAATATTAAATATTATAATATATATAAATAACTATATATTAATACCTCTAGATGCGGCGAGAAGGAATGTTATAAGGGATGTTGTCACCTTGCTCTGTGAGCATAGGTCCATTAAATATGAAATGTGGTGTACCCTTCATCTCTCATAAATGTTCTTGGGGTGGTGATGCTTACGATCTCGTCTGGGTCATGTGGTTGTTTCATTTTGCACTCTTTTGAGAGACTACTGCTAGGAGTATGCAATTTCATTACAATTAGAGGGAGAATATATTGTTATGCAAGTGAACTCCCATCCTCAATGAGTTAAATATGAAAAGCTTAAGAACTTTTTCCTTGGTTTCCTTATATTTTTTTCTTGGCTCTACTCTGTCCTTAGTGGTTTCCCTCTACGACTGTGGATTCTTGGTTCACTATACTACAAAATAGGGTAAAATTCAATTATGGGGGAAATTGTCACAAATATGGTTTTGGTAAATTATTTTTGGTGGGAAACCATGATTTGTTAGCGCATACATAGAAATAAGGAATTTCGAAGGCTAGGTTCTCAAGGAGGAGCCTGAGCCTATTTATGAGCTGCCACTTCTACTCGACATTACAAGGAATAAACCCCATCAGATATTAAGTCAGAATTGCAATATTTGGTGGAGAGTGAGTTGGGATAGTGAGAGTGTTTACAGGATGAGAATGTCTTTGGATGATTGGTAAAGCCATAGGAAGAGATGAAGTAACCTATGAGTAGATGAAAGGATCACTTTTCCCTTAGAGTGGGTCCTAGGGACACCAAGGCCGAGGAGCATAACCCCATTGAGGTGGTGACTTCCTCTTTTTATCATTTATGCTTTTTAGTTTTATGTCTGAAAAGTTTTGGGTTCTAAGCTATACAAGGCATAGTCATCCTAGTTACAATTTCTTAGGCTCAAATTTTTACTATTTCAATCAAATTTTCTATAGTTGCTTTATTTTGAACTTTGAATTGATGCGGCCTTGTCAAATCGTTAATAGAGGAATTGTTAAACAAAATGGTCATAATTATATTTAATTTCGGATTGAAGATCTGTTGTTTTGTTATTGATCTAGTTTCCAATGTGAAATACCATTGAGACGTAGAGTCCTAAATAACTTCTAAATTTTGATATATATAGAACTAAACAAAAGAAAAGAAAACTATATATTAATACATTAATCTATACATAAACATATTAATCATACATTTATTTACAAATAATAACATATTAATAATATATTAATCTACACACAAAATAATAACATATATATTAATATATTAATTTATAGATTAACAAGAATCCATGTCATAATGCCATGAACAAAAATCAACATCACCAAGAGATAAATATAAAATTGATGCCACAAAGCAACAATCATATCTTTGTGTCACAATGTGATGATGCCATAATGACAATCCATAATCAACCATGGCCAAATATGGTCTACCATACTCTTTTTCAAACATGGTCAAACATGGTCACAAAATATCAATTAGACAATGGTCATGATGCTCAACCATTGCAACGTGGTTGATCATAGTCAATATCATCTCATAGTTTACATACTCAATCTTTGTTGTCAACCTCAATCAACCTTATAGTCAAATATGCTTAACAATAGTCAATCTTAGTCAACCTTTGTTAAGATTGGTTAACCATAGTCAACATTGACCATAGTTTACTAGTCGTACTAGGTTGACTTGGGTTTACAAGGTTGACTTAGGGTTACTAGGTTGATTAACAAAGTGGTTGAAATACGTTGATAGGAATCATTGTCCACCTATATTTGACCTAGGTTGACCTAGCAAATGATGGTCAAACCAACTCAACTATTGTTACCCATGTCACTGTGGTCATCCATGGTTAACATGGTCAATCATATTCATATATAGTTAGACATCGACAAGCATGGTCATCCAAAATTCATAAACAACTCCACAATTATCATACCTAAAAATGAAATCTATTTGTTGGAAGTTTAATCTACTAACATTTACCTTTAATAACTCACTTAATTGAAGATTTAATATCAATGTGATGAACAACAAATGATGTTACATGTGATAAACAACAAATAATGTCGGAACATGAAAAAATAATGATGTAATTTGATGAACAAGAAATGACATTGCAATGTGATGAAAAACAAACAATGTCATAATGTAACATTGCTAACCTATGTTTACTAGGTTGACGTAAGTTTACTAGATTAACCTTAGTTTATTACATTTAATAGGTTTACTAGGTTGACCTATGCCTTACTAGGTTGACCTAGGTTTACTAGGTTGAATGAGGTTTACTAGGCTAACATAGTTTTTACTGGGTCGACCTAGGTTTATTAGGTTTACTAGGTTGACCTAGTACTCTTATAACATTTTTCAATAATGACACCACATTCAACCTTGGTTAACCTAGGGCTACCTAGATATACTAGGTTTATTAGGTTGAGTTATGTTTACTAGGTTGAACTAGGTTGACTATGTTTACTTAGGTTGAAATAGGTTTACTAGATTTACTAGGTGGACCTAAGTTTACTATGTTGAGCTAATTCTATTAGGTTGACCTCGGTTTATTACGTTTACTATTTTGACCTAGTTTTATTAGGTTTACTAAGTTGACTAGGTTGACATGCATTTATTAGGTTGAATAGATTTACTTGGTCGACCTAGCTTTATTAGGTTGACCTATATTTACTAGATTTATTTGGTTCACCTAGGTTTACTAGTTTATCAACCACATTAATTAAGTTACTAGGTTTACTCTGTTGACAACCACAATAACCTCATCTATAGTTAAACATTAACAACTATTGTCAACCATGTTCACCCATCGTTACCATATTTGTTAATAGTTAATCATGGTCAGACAAGACAAACCATGGAGAATCATGGTAGAACATGGTCAATGGGTTCAATCATTCTCAAATCAACTTAAAGATAGCTGACCATGGTCATTCATGGTCAACCATGGTCAACACGATCAACCATGGTCAACATGGTCACTCATATACATCTATAGCTACACATTGATAACCATGGTCGAAGAAGCCCAAGAATGGCCAAACCATCTCTTCAATGGTCAACTATGGTCAAACTAACTCAATAATGGTCAACCATATTTTTCTATATAGTTAAACATTAATAACCATGGTCAACCATATTCATCTATAATTGAATATTGACATCATAGTTGACCATTTTCACTTTTTATCACCCATGGTCAACCATGTTCTCTTATAGCCACCCATGGTTGACCATAGTTAACCATGGTCAAAGAAGATAAACCATGGTCAAACATGGTCAAAGGATTTGATGTTGTAATGTGGTTAACAAAAGTTTATGAGTAATGTGATTAATAAATATTAACAATGCAACGTGACAAAAAAGTTAACATTATAATGGGACAAACAAGTATCAATATCACAATCTAATGAACAAAAATATACATCACATTGTTGCAATGTGACGAACAAAAATTGTTGCGAAAATGTGATGAACGGAAATTGATGTTCCAATGTGATGAAAAAACATTGACATTGCATGTGATATACAAAAATTGATGTCGCATTGTGACAAGCAACTACTCACATTGTAACGTAACAAACAAAAATCAATGTCGCATTGTGACAGAGAAAAATTACCATCACAATGTGATGGAAAACATGCATAACACATGACAAATTCAATGTCTATACTAGCCGACTGTAATCAACCACAATTAAGAATGTCAACTATGTTCACCATGTCCAAACTTGGTCAACATGTTCATCCATGGTCAACAATAAACAACATGTTCAACCACAATGAAATTGGTCAAGCATGCTTAGCCATGGACAACATGCACAACAAAAGCAATGCTTATCAAACATCATCAAGTGGTCTACATGATCAACCATGGTAAAAGATGATTAACCACAATCATCTATAGTTCAATGTTGGCAACCATTTTCATCACAATATACCATAGGTGACCATAGTCAACAACGGTGATATAAGCTCAACCATGGTCAAACAAAGTCAACAAGTTCCAACATGGTAAACCGTGCTCAAACTAGATCAACTATGGTTAACCATGGTCAACATGTTCATCCATTATCAACCATAAATAACATGGTCAACAACAATGAACTTGGTTACATGATACTTGACCATGGTCAACATGACTAACATAATCAACCATGGTCAAACATAAAAAATTTATAATGAAAAAATGATAGATAAAACTTTGTCAATCAAATAATTTTAAAAAATACTATGTATATAAATAAGTAAAAAATTATGAATAATTAGTTTACTAAGAAATAAACCATTGGTTCATCCAACCAAATAAAATTATTTTAATTAAAAAAACGCCCACTTCATTTATATAATCTTTCAACAAATCGATTAGAAAAACTTTGTTAAGAAGTGAAGCTTCCACGATGAGATGATAATTTACCTAAAAACAAGGGAAATGTAAAGAGATAAATATGAATATTCTGCAGATAAAATGGCTTATTTTATTATAACAGCTATATATTGTTATATAGAAATACAATGTATCAGTTCCAGATACCCACAGCGCAAAGACTAAAAGAGAATATTGGAAAAACATAATCATATGCTGCACATCAGTAACTAACTAACATCGCTTAAAATGACAAGTGTTTCCTTAAGGACTGGACACTAATAAATTGTCCTTCACTGAGTTAGGTGTTCATGAATTAAAAATACACAACAATAACTACTAACTAAAAACGCTAAAAAAAATTGTTTCCTCAAGGACTGGACACTATTAAATTGTCATTCTCTGAAGTGGGTGTTCCTGAATGAAAAGATGCATCTCGTCGGAGACGTAATCCTCGCTAGGTGTTCCTGAATTAAAAGATGTATCCTCGTCGGAGAAGTCACCCTCCTATCCCATCATCAAATAGTTGAAAATAATTAATATTATTTTGATATTAATGGAGAAAATGGTTACATTGTTGTAATTTTTTCCCTAGATTAGGATTAGTTCCTATAGTTATGGGGTTTGGGTGCAACTTCCTATTTCCTAGTATTGTATTTAATGATGTAATCTTTTGATTGATTATTGAATAGAGTAAAGAAGAGAAATCTTTCAAATTTTGCAAGTATAGTCTCCAGACCACACAGAGCTACATCTCTTTCTTTTCAACTCTCTGCACATTTTATGTCAAATAATTTCTCTTCATCATCAAACAATGTCGTCTCCCAACTTTCATTAACACCTATAATCAATCGCTGCATCAATTCCTTTGCCTTTGCTTCATCATTTGGACATTCTTTACATAACTGTTTTAGAAATTCCTTCCCTTCAGTTATCAAATATCCATTTTCATCCATTATGAACATCCATAAATGATTCTCAGAACCATTAGTCACTGTTGAAAGCATTTTGTATAACCTTTCATCAGCTATTTCATGTTTTTCTTCATACAGAGAGTAGATACGTGCCCAAAATCTTATAGTCTCCTGCTGAGATAAACTTAAACGATGCATTCTTTGCATCTCTACCTGTGACATCCGGGAATCTCCCAGAGTTGGATACCATTCATAAATGGTATCCGTTAAATAACCTGCAATCTGTGGATCTGTTGGACGTGGTATGCGAAAATTTGGGATATAGATTATGCAAATAATTTTACTCAATTCTATCAACGCCTCCTTTATGGAATTGGTATGCTCCCTTTCACGAAAGCTATATAAGCATGTCATTTTCTGCTGACGCGTTGCCTCTTTCGCCTTTTCACCCAAAACCACAAGGAAATATTAGTTAGAAATAAAAGTGAATAAGAAAATAATTTTCAATCCATTATAGCATACCAGAGTCAATAACGAAATTATTTTCCTCTACAGCATTAAAAAAAAACCCTACAAATAGCAGTTATTTTCTTTACTAAGAACAGACAAATAACATGTAGTTACTTACCTGCTGCGACACGCTTTCCAAATGGCTGAAAAGAAACATTGAATTAGACATAACCTTCATTTCTCTAGCTTCATTTTGTATTAATTCCCTTTTTTTCCTCCGTGAAAGGATAAGGTTCTGCTCCCCATGTGTTCACCATACGCAATACACCAAGATTGTTATGCTCTGCGATTCTCCCGTTGCTGTCCATTATCAATTACAACAAATACACAGGCAGAAACACCAGCAAACGTGAGACAAATCTCACACAACTTAATTCATTTATTTGCTCAATTACATCACACTTATATAGGAAACTCACTCACCTAAACTTCCTGAATATGTGCAACCAATTCCTAATTACATCCTCTCGTTCAACCACTCACAACTAATTCTATTTCTGCATTATTCTCACATCCTCCCTTAATGGAGAAATGGATTTTCTACAATACCTAACTGACTTCTAAAAACTTCAAATTTGATTT
>APFE031006964.1:14580-26576 GCA_000404065.3 Pinus taeda
TTGGTTTTGTGCATGGGTTTTACACATGGTTTTGGGCATGATGGTTTTCTGCCCATGGTATTTTGTAGATCTAGGCAAGGGAACTAGGATTGTGTTCTAATCTAGGGTTAATGGATTGGGGTTTATGAATGCTTCGACATGTACATATATGTATAGTAACATTGAAAGGAACATAATGAAAAATCAATTTGGTAGTCCTGATTTTGGGATCCAGGGGAAATCTATGTGTATTTGTTTTATATTCTCGTCACTGTTTATTTTCTGTTTTTAGAATTTTTATGTAGGTAATATATGTACAGGGTTAAAACCTACATTTGGTATCAAAGTTGTTTTGGCTTCGAGGGGACACCTTTGTTGTTGAGGGGTTAGTGGGATATCTGAGGGTTCAATTCTTGCAGTGAAAGAAGATGACGAGAAGTTGAAAGATAGATATCAAGAAATTTAATGGTCAGATTTTTTAGTTGTGGAAAATCAAGATGGAGTATCTGCTAGGGGATAAAGATCAGTGGATCATAGTAGATCCAGGTACTAAACCAATGTCAAATGAAGGTTGGGCGAAGTTGGATTGGAAAGCAAAGATCACAATAGGGTTGTGTATCTCATATCATTATTGTTGAATATATAAGGGAAGATACGATGAAGGTTTTGTGGGACAAGTTAGGGAATTTGTACCAATCTAAGTCTCTAGTGAACAAACTATTCCTATGGAAAAAAACTGTATAAATTGAGGATGAAGGATGGAGACTTTGTGACAAAGCATATGAACACCTTTAATACTATGGCAAGTTAGTTGTTATATTTTGGTATTAAAATTTAAGATGGAGATAAGTGCAACAGTTGTTGTGTTCTCTACCAAATTTGAGGGATAGTTTGGGAGTTGCAATAGGTAGCAATACGACTATCTTGAATTTTTATGAAATACTATCATCCTTTCTATCGGAGGAGATGAGACGAAAAAATATGGAGGACCAGAATGGAGATGCCTTGTATGTATGAGGATGGTCCCATAACAGAAACAAAAATAAGTCCTCAAGTTGGAGAACTAAATCTCCAAGAAAACCTGTAAAGGTGTGTTGGAAATGCGTAAAGGAAGTGTTATAGACATTTTTGGGCACTTCAACCGTGTTAGGACTCCATATTGTCTACTTTTGACCTTGTATTTTGTCATTATGTTACCCTCTTTAGCCCATAAGTTGAAACCCTTGATAACATTTTGACCTAATTATTTCAAAGGTATGAAGTAACTCTCCTCATTGCTATATGTTTAATTATTCAACACATATTCATGTTATCTTTATAACTAATCTTTGGAAGTTGACTAAGTCACTGACAATTGTAGAAACTGTTCAAAGTTTGCAGAATTATAATTCACAGTTGCTGAAACACTAGAAACAACAACTGTGCAGCTGCCGCAACACCAGAAACAACCACTGACTAAAGCGGGTAAAACCTCATTGTGCAATGGCTGAAACAGCAATTGCCTTGCAGGAGCAGTAATCGTCTGAAGCTGGCAGAACTATACTTTGCAAATGCTGACACATCACGATCAACAATTATCCAAAACTGGCAAAACAGAGTCGCAGATGCTGGAACACCAGGAACAACACGAGAACTTCAAGGGAACAGTTGAGATTTACCAAATCGACAATAATGATGAAACAGCCAAGGATATTACGAAGATCTCAAGGAGATGGTTGAGGTTTACCATCTTTGCAACAGCAAAAGGATCTGATTAACGAAGGATGACAAAGTTATACACTGTTGTAACAACATGCTGTAACAGGAATTAATTTCCTATTTTTGTACAAAAGGGTCAAACTGAATGAATAATGACAATATATTGTAATAGATGTCTCGTCTATAAAGAGGAGACATCTACATTCAAGAGAGGAGGAGAATGAGTTGTAACAAGAGTATTGTAGTGCAGAACAAGTCTGAATCCTTATTGTAATTTGACATTTTGGCTGACGAATAAAGCACTGTTTTGAGCATTTTAACTTAGCATCTGTGTTCCGGGGAATCTTGTGAGAGGGACAGGACCCACCTTCTTCACAAGATTCACCCATTTCTTTTCTGTTAAGTGTGTGTGTGATTTTTATGTATCTCTAAGCAATGCTTCTGATATTTTCCTTTTGTTGATACTCTGTTTTCTCAATCAATTGGCGCTGTGAAAGAGTGTGTCACCGGTGATTAGGATTTGCAGTGTGCATTGGCAAATTGGTTACAGGGGCAGGTGCTGAACATCCTTACTCTGAGGATAGGGTCCTGGTCCTCTAGTACAAACCAACCATCATTTCTTTTTGCAGATTTGTTACCTTTAGTTAACTGTTTTTATTTCATTTATGCAATATATCATAGCTGCTGTAACACAAAGTAAGGGTTCCATAGAAAGTAGATTTGTTTATACTACAACCTTTAATGCTTTTAGAATTGAGTGCATACAGTACGAGGTCACCTTTGAAACAAAAGGACTTTCTCGGGTTGACAATTTAATGTGGTACTTGACTGTATAATTAATAAACGATTCGAACAGCCAACATTTTGGCACCGTTGTCGGGGAAGGCGACTACAGATTTTAAAGGCATTAATGATTTTCCTTTAGAATAGCAGGTGCATGAGAGGATGCAGGAAAGCTAACTTTACAGGTGGCAAAGGCACAGGAGGAGGAAGAAAAACTTTCATTGACGAGATCATTTCAAAAGCTGAGACATCCCAGAGGACAAGTTCTCGAAGGCCTCAGATCCAGTATTCCTCCCAAACAGATCACCAGACAGAGGAAGTACTGGGACCTGAAAGGAAGCTGGAAACACCAGAGCACGTTGAGGAACTGGTAGAAGAACCTGAAGAAACAGAAGATATTGAAGATAGAGCAAGCGATTTAGGAAAAAGACCAATGGAGGATAACAGAGTGGAAGGAAGGGGAGAAAACTCACCCTCCACCCTGGAGTTTCCTATTGGGGATCTCCCAAGAGGAACAAACCCTATGAAGAACATTCCACCTGCAGCACTACCTAATTTTCATGGGTTATCCTCTGAAAACCCTGATGAGTTCCTCTTTGAATTTGATATACTATGTAGGAGTTATGATTATGTAACTCCTGCTCAGAAATTAGAACTGTTTCCAGCAACATTGAAAGGGAATGTGTTAAGGTGATTTATGAGCTTAGGAGCTCAGGTAATCACTACTTCGGATCAGATGAAGGAAAGTATCCTGGCCAAATATCAGGATTACTGCCGAACAAGAGAAAGGAAGGAAGAATTATTTAAAATGGTTCAGAAGGAGGACGAAAATATGGAGGACTTTGTAGACAGAATGCAGTATAATCTGCAGTGATCCGATCATCTGACTATGAGTAAGGATATTCTGAAGACAATACTACTAAAAGGGGTACGAGATGACTGCTTCGATATGTTGAATATGCTTAGAAAAGGGGATATTTCCAAAGAACCATTTAATGAGATTGTCAACCTCTGTATGAGATGTTCCAGAGGAGCAGCAAGCAGACCAAAAATTAGGGATAGTATATACTCAAGAGTCTAGAAATCAGCAAGTGGAGGAGCAAAACGAGCCGAAATAGGTAACTTGCTTGAAGAATTTAAAACTGAAATGTCAAGCTCTTTTGCTTCACAAATTGATGCCTTGCAGGTTAAAATGAAGCAGGCAGAAGCAGAAGCTACTCTGGCTATTTTCTGTTCTAAATGCAGAGAGAAGCACCCACTGAGGGAATGCCCATTGGACAGGGTACCAATTTGCACTATTTGTGAAAAGGACCATGAGACTCAACAATGCCCTTCTTTGCCAAGAATAAAGTTAGCACTGCAATCAACTGAAGAGGAAGCTGAAGCAGTGTACCTGATGACACAAAGGAGGCAATGGCAACCACAAAGACAAGGTATGAATTCTAACACATCATTTAGTCGTTGGAATAATCTCTCTCCTTTTCAAACAAATTACCCACCCATGAATCAAATGCAATACCCACCCTTTAATCCAATGCATTTTCCACCCATGCAGCAACCAAATCCTCCTTTTACTGATCCTACCATGTGGAATCCTTGGACTCTACAGCAATCTTATTTTAATCAATGGAACCCAAACTGGACAGCCCAACAGATTCCATTTCCTCAGCACCAACAATCTCTTTCCTTACCATATAACGCTCCACCAAATAACCAGACAATCAAACCTCAGCTGCCTGTACAACCTAACCCCAACCCAAATAATAATAAAGCTCTGCAAGTAATTGATATTCAAAATCAACTTGTTTCCCCTATGCAATGCAATGGTATCCATTTATGTTCTGGGAGAATAGTTGAACCCATCATTGATGATATTACTAACTCTGATTAAGAGGAAACTAGAAAAGAAAAAGTCATCTAACAATAATGCTGAAACAGTTGAATCATATTCTAACAAGACTGCTCAAACAGTAGAGCCTCCCTCCCCTGAATGTCTGGCTCTTACCAAAACACTTGAGCCACCTGCTTTTAACCTTTTAGGAGAACTGCAAAATTTATATGTCAAAATTCTGTTATTGGAAGCACTGAGAGATGTTCCTATTTATGCTAGAACTGTTAGGGATATCTGTATTAAAAAGCATGGAAGAAAAGCTAAGGAACCCCTCATAGTCCATGTGATGGGGGAACTGACTGCTTTGATGACGGAAAAAGACCCCCTTATAAAATATGGTGACCCTGGTCACCCTACAGTAATAGTTCAGGTTGGTAAAACCTTTGTCTCTAAAGTTCTAGTAGATCTGGGTGCTGCAATAAACATTATGACACTTGAAACAACACAATTACTGTAGTTAAAAAATTTAATTAGGGAAACCCCAACCATTCTAGAGTTGGCTGACCGCTCTACAATTAAACCTGAAGGAGTCATTGAAGACCTGGTAATTTCCGTAGAATCTTGGAATTACCCAACCGATTTTGTTGTGTTACAAACTAAAACAAAGTTGGGGGGTCATCCACTGATTTTAGGAAGACCTTGGCTGGCTACAGCAGATGCTTTCATTAGCTGTAGATCTGGATCAATGACAATCTCTAATGGGCAGGAAACCAAACAACTTACTCTTTATCCTCATGCCAAACCCATGATTAATAATGACAATTCTGTATGGTTAGATTATGAGGATGAGGAAACCCAACCTATTTTGACTGTCGGACAAGCTTTAACTTTCAAAGACTCAACCGAAGACGAATTAATCAGCAACCTTATTTTTGAAACTTCTTCGGTCAGTCCAAAAATACATAATCACTTCACTGCAATCTTGGAATCTGAATCCCAACAGAACCTTAAAACTGAAAATCTACCTCAGATATTAGCTGACAGCTCCTCCAAAAGTATAACAGTAGAAATTGAGCCTGGCAAAACATTAAATATAAATCCTAACCTAACAGATGATGAAAAACAACAGTTAATGAAGCTACTCCGTGCAAATAAAGAAGCATTCGCATGGGATTACACAGATATGAAGTGGATTTCTCCTGAACTATGCACCCACCACATTTATATTAAAGAAGGATCCCACCGAGTCTGTCAACCCCAACGACGGATCAATCCCAATTTAAGGGAAATTGTTAAGGAAGAACTTCAAAAATTGTTGAATGCAGGATTTATATATCCTATATCTGATAGTGAATGGGTTTCTCCACTAGTAATTGTACCCAAGAAAAATGGGAAATGGAGAGTATGTGTGGACTATAGAGCTCTAAATAAAGCCACCCAGAAAGACCATTTCCCTTTACCATTCATTGATCAGGTATTAGATAACTTGGCAGGTAAGAAATTCTTTTCATTTTTGGATGGATTTAGCGGATATAATCAAATCAAGATTGCACCCCAAGATCAGGACAAGACCACTTTCACTAGCCCATGGGGGACCTTTGCCTATAGGGTTCTTCCATTTGGGCTATGTAATGCCCCAGCAACATTTCAAAGAGCAGTGATAGGGATTTTTTTTTATATGCTAAATGATTCCTTAGAAATATTTATGGATGACTTTACTCCTTATGGCGTGACTTTTGAGGATGCATTACAGAACCTTGAAAAAGTACTTAAGCGGTGTATAGAAGCACACCTTGCCTTAAGTACTGAAAAATGCCATATGATGATGAATCAAGGTGTTGTATTGGGTCACTTCATCTCATTCCTAAGAATTCAAGTCGATCCAGCTAAAATACAGGTAATTCAGACTCTCCCTATCCCCAAAACACAAACTGATGTGAGAAGCTTCTTAGGACATGCTAGATATTATAGAAGATTTATCAAGAATTTTTCTAAAATAGCTTCTTGTGTTACTAATTAAAAATGTTGAATTTAAGTGGACTGATGACTGTGAAAAAGCATTTAATGAACTTAAAAATCAGTTGTCTACAAATCCCATTTTGAGAGGACCTGATTGGGCACTCCCCTTTCATATATCCTCTGATGCCTCAGATACTACAATTGGAGCTATCTTGGGTCAAGAAGAAAACAATCTTCCCTATGCTATTTATTTTATTAGTAAAAGTATGACCCCTGTTGAACTTAATTATAGAGTTACTGAGAAGGAATTCCTAACAGTGATTTATGCTATCAATAAGTTTCGGCACTATATTACTCGTTACACTACTTTTGTGCATACTGATCACTCAACCATTAAATATTTAATGAACAAATCAGTTACAAATGCTTGAGTTACCAGATGGTTATTGTTATTAGAGGAATTTGATATCACAATTGTAGATCGACCAGGAAAAGAGAATGTAGTTGCTGATTTCCTTTCTCGGTTAAAAACTAATGAAAATATTCCAGTAGATGATTATTTTCCTGACGAGTATTTATTTGCAGTATCTGCTCACTCACCTTGGTATGCAGATATTTCCAACTATTTAGTTGCAGGGAAACTACCATCACACCTATCGCATAGAGAAAAAAGGAAGACCATTCAGCAAAGCGCTAGGTACAGCTGGATAAGCGGGTGTCTTTTTCACACAGGACTTGATCAGGAAATCCAGAGGTGCATTGGTGAAGATCAAATTTATGATGTATTGAAAGCCTACCACGATGGCCCTTGTGGAGGGAATTTTGCAGATAAAAGAACAGCACACAAGATTCTCATAATGGGTTACTACTAGCCCTCACTCTTCAAGGATGCAAGGAAATATGTTAGGGCCTGCGATAGCTGTCAAAGAATGGGCCAGCCTAATCACAGGGATGAAATGCCACTTAATCCCCAGGTAATTCTTAAACCTTTTGAAAAATGGGCACTAGATTTTATAGGTCCCATTAATGCTCCATCCAATCAAAAAGTTTATATACTAGTTTGCATGGATTATATGACTAAGTGGGTAGAAGCTAAGGCACTCCTCAAGGCTAATGAAGAATCAGTATTAACATTTTTATTTGAAGAGATCTTTGTTAGGTTTGGATTGCCTAGGGAACTAGTCACTGATGGGGGACCTCCTTTTAACTCTCATGGATTCAAAGATACACTTCAGAGATACCATATTAAGCATAAAATGACTACACCTTATCACCCCCACGCAAATGGGCAGGTGGAAAGCACCAATAAAGTCATAGAAGCCATTTTGACAAAAACAATAAAGGAAAATAGGAGGGACTGGTTTCAAAGGTTGCCTGAAGCACTATGGGCTTATAGAACTACTTGGAGCAACACTACGGGCTTTTCTCCTTATGAATTAGTTTTTGGTAAAAATGTTGTTTTCCCCGTGGAGTTTGAAATCAAAACCTTAAGGATTGCTTTAGCTGTTAACCTTGACTTGACTGATGCACAAACATCTAGGTTGCAGCAGCTTGAGGAATTGGATGAGAAGAAGTTGGATGGCATCCATCAAACAACCATGATCCAGCAACAAAGAACCAGGTGGCACGACAAAACCATTAAGCAAAAGCAGTTCTAGAAAGGTAATTGGGCTTTACTGTATGACTCCCGTTTTGAAAATTTTCAAGGTAAATTAAGAACAAGGTGGCTAGGACTTTATGAAGTAGATGTTGTTTTTCCAAATGGAACAGTCAAACTCCTAACGATTGATGATAGTAGAACACCATTATTAGTGAATGGGTATCGACTCTGTTTGTATCAACGACCTGTTTCTAAAGAGGATTTCAAAGCTACTTGCATGGCAGACATACATTATTTTTTTTGGGGGAACCTGTTGTCCCTCAAGGCACTTAAATTTCTGTTTATTCATTTATTTTTAGACTAGATTTCTCAACTAATAATCCCTGCCAAGGGTTGCCATGTTACAATTAATTATTTTGCAGATCTTAGTTTCGGAGGGTGGCTGAGAATAAAAATTCCAAAAGAATCACTTTGCAGCTTCAGAATGCTTTTCAGACCATAAATCAATCTTTCATTATGTCCCGTTGCTGCAACACCAAGGCCCGTTGCTGCAACACCACTTCTCGTTGCCGCAACACCACTTCCCATTTCCGCAACACCACTTCCCGTTGCGGCAACACCACTTCCCGTTGCTGCAACACCACTTCCCATTGCTGCAACACCACTTCCCATTGCTGCAACACCACTTCCCATTGCTGCAACACCACTTCCTGTTGCTGCAACACCACTTCCCGTTGCCGCAACACCACTTCCCGTTGCCGCAACACCACTTCCCGTTGCTGCAACACCACTTCCCACTGCTGCAACACCACTTCTCGTTGCCGTAATACCACTTCCCGCTGCTGTAGCACCAACTCTTGTTACTGCAACACCACTTCCTGATGCTGTAACACCAGTTTCAGTGCTTAACACCAATTTTTCTCATTTTTACTAAGAAAGCACCAATTTCTCCATTTTTTTTATCCCCGAAAAATGAACTATTATTCTGACAGAACATATCATTCTTCATTAAAGGAACCAGCCATGCACTCTGATAATTACATTTCTTCACTACTACTTCCTGTCAGTAATAAAAATCGCCTGTATATTTTCACACTTTTAGACCCTTTGTAATCATTATTGGTCCAGCAAAAGACAAGATAAGACTTTTTGGCATGCAACTAAAGGTAAATGTAAAGGTATGCATGTTTAAGTGTGGATATTAAATTATAGTTAATGTGGATATGTTGATGCGACTGCCGAAATCATTGTACTACCAATCATATCATTCAGTCGTAGCTTTGGGGGGATTACCAAAACATTGTAATTATTGCATAACACATCAATCACTGCCATCCTTAGTCCTCGCGGTAGTATCTAAAAATTCACCTCGTCGTGTCATATCCTCATTTGTAACGGTTTACTCTGTCTCAAACTCGGCAACTCGGCTCTGCATTGTGTATTTTCGCTGAACCAGTGGCTATGGGGGGGAATCTGATTACACATGAACCTGGCACAACAGCACTATTGGAACTCTACCTAGAGGCTTACCAAATTTTCCTGCAAGCAGGATGGGTAGACTATATTAGAAAACTTTTGGATTTCAATACACAACAAGCTCTAGAGTTCGCATGCAACTTAAGAGAAGGATTTTCCATTGTCCAGGGAGTGCAAATTCCAGTAACAGAAGAAGTCATAGCCCAAGTTTCTGGGTTACCAACAAATGGCACGCGTTGGTTTAGTAGAAAACATCTTATTCTGAATGCGCAGCAAGACTTTCTCCTACCAGGCGAGCATGTGGAAGCCAAAGGCAAAGGGGTCGCACTTCAGTCACTACCCCCACCATAGCCAAAGGTTGCGGAGTTCATTAAGCAATATTTGACTTGCGAAGATCGTTACCAGGTAATTTACCAACACGACTTCATTTCGCTAAATCATTTGAGGCATGGTTAGTTAATAAACATGCCCTATTATCTATTGGGTTGTCTAAAGAATATGTCACGTTATACTGTAAAAGAAAAGCATCTGCTCCTTTCCCTGAAACATCATCGCTTAGCCCAACTCCTAATAAATAGATGCTTTGCTCTAAACCACCCAGCCCCCCTCATTAATCCTCCCCAGCAAATAGAAGAAAATCCTCAGCAAGTATAGGAAATTCCCCAACAATCAGAGCAAATATACAAGGAAATTCCCCAGCAATTAGCAGCAGAAACACCCCTACAGAGGACCCCATCCCCCAATGAAGCTCAACCATCCACCCCCATGCTTCATATCTCCACTGATGACTCCGATGATAATAATCCCATCATATTTCTTAAAAGAAAAAACTCCACCAAAAAGGAGAAGAACCATGGCTTCAGTCAAAGCAACTGTTATTCCTGATAGTTCCCCCATTCTGAAGGAAAGTGGCTGAAAAATAAAAATTACTGATTTTCCTGCTTCTTTACCAAGGCAACGAACATGGTCGTCTGTAGCAATTAAACCCACTAGCCCCATTATCCCCAGTTCTCCACCCATCATCCTAAGATCCCGCATTCCAACCATTCCTGAGCATTCCCCTTCCCCACCCTCTGGGGCTGAGATGCAGAGCATTGACAGTTTTGTGACATTATTTTCTGAGGCAGCTGTTACACAAGAACCAACTGCCGAAAAATCCAAAGTAGACACCTAAGGTGATATTGGGCGAGTGGATGTTACACAAGAACCAGCCACTAACCCAACAGGTGACACAGAAGAACCACCTGTTACGGATGCAAATGATCAAATGAATGCGGAACAATGATCCCTTCCTCCACTAGAACCTGCAGTTACACAAGCTCTGCCTACCATAGCCTCCTTGCAGGAAGAAATTGAGTTTCTAAAATCTCAAATTAAGGATTATCAGCAGGAGATAATAATGTTTAAATAAGCCTATCAAAATCAATACAATCTCCACATCCTAGCACAGGTAGCGTCTATAACCAAAAAGAGTCAATACAATGAATATATGTGCAGTGAGTGTGGTGAGCTTTACACTCAAGCAGGATACAAGATAGTTCAGGTTCCAATTATTGGAGCTAATCCACAACCTTCTACTGTTGTAATCAAAACAGAACAACCTGTTGTTACACAAGAACTAGCAGGTCCTCCAAGAGTTGCAGAAGAAGAAACAGAACAACCTGTTGTTACACAAGAACCAACAGGTTCTCCAAGAGTTGCAGAAGAAGAAACAGAACAACCCGTTGTTACACAAGAACCAGCAAGTTCTTCAAGAATTGTAGAGGAGGACATAGAACCACCCCAGCCTACCCAAACTAGTACAGAACAGAAATCTTTTACTGATGCCTATACACAGACTGAACCCCCCTATGTCAGCAATACTCACATTGAGACCTCTAGTTTTCAAGAACTAAAGGACACATGGAGAACAGAATATGAGCTTTCACAAGGGAATGCATTCCAGTAGCAAAAGTCAATTTGGTTCAGCTATGCATACAAAAATTGGGATGCACTTGAACAGTCTCGAGCTCAACATAAAGAAAATAAGAAATTAAAAGCTAGGCTGTCCTATATCTTCGATTTGGTCCAGAGGGTACTGGCTACAAGAAAACCCTCTTTTAATATGCAATATTTTTGAGAGAACGCTTAGCGTTCTTACAAATAAAGGCAATCAGAGATGGAAGACCCTACCAAGTTGCTACACCTGATCAATTTATTGAAACATTCATAGAAGCACCAAATAATGATCAAAACTTGCTCTGTGAACTCTATCTTCACAATGAGGCCATGCCTGAAGATAGAGTGATGAATATACTCCCTATTGCTGGTGATATCCAAATAAGATCCTTCATCTCTTTCCTAGCAAATTAACTTACTTGGAAAAATGATTTTATGTCAGCAACACACAATGAGCATAACTGCCTTCTCTGGATTCGAAATGAACCACAGAATGCAGCCACCTTCATTGCACAACATCAACAAAATCTGAGTCAACCAAGGATGGTTGATCACATGAGGAAACTACAAGCAGCAGTCTTGCAGGACTGCCAACATTATGTGAGAACAAAGGAAGCACTGGCCATCAAAGCAAACAATTTATTTTGGGAACATTGTCCGAAAGAGAGACAAGAATATCATCCTTACAATCCCCTCAATATTCAGGTAGCAATTTCACGCATACCTCATTAT
>APFE031006968.1:0-12680 GCA_000404065.3 Pinus taeda
GTCAAAATACTGGTGTATTGATCTGTGATCTATTTGTGAGCGGTGTCCTTTTGGTGTTCTGTCTGAGGAACTTACTTTGTATATTCCTACATGGTATCAAAGCTATTTGAGGGCCGCGTCCGTTGGTGATCCAAATCTGAAGCCGGTAGAACTGCATGCGGCTGTCATTTTCTAGATCTACTGTTTCTGACTGCTTTCGGGCCGAGAGGACTGCTTTGTTGCGTTCGTAGCATCCGTTCTAGTGAGGAACCCCTTTCGTTTCACGCGTAAAGGTTTCCGGTAGCCCTATCTGCGTCATTTTTTAGATCTGGAGGTATACAATCTTTATTTGCAGTTTACTGTTATTTTCTCTCTGCTTGTTTTGGTTTCGGTTTATTTAGCTTTTTTTTAATCGGATCTATACCTTTCATTTCTGCGTATGCTCTTTGCCCTGCAACTCTATGCGATCTGGGAAAATCAGAAACACAAAGGAAGGATTTTTTCTCATGCGTATGCTCTTTTCCCTGCACCTTAGTGTGATCTCGGAAAATCAGAAAAATTGAGAAAAATATTTAGTTTTTCGGCTAAAGCTAACTTTGAGCCACAAGGTTCAATTTTTTTTTTAAATATTTAGTTTTTTTTGGTAAAGCTAACTTCGAGCCATAAGGTTCGTTTTTCTTTGCATGTCCGTGTTGGGTTTTGTGTTTTGTGTTTTGTAGGGAAAAAGAGGTTTCTCAAGGCAAGCACGCAACCAAAGCCGCCCCCTTCTCTCTCTCTCTCTCTCTCTCTCTCAAATTTTTTGTATAGATCAATTGGTTCAAAGCTATTTTAAGAGAGTAGAGGTCTTGGGTTCAAATCTCCATTTTGTGGGGGCGTTTTTTTTCATTCCGCACATTCGCGCACTTTGCCGGCGACTTCAACAATTTGTTTTCAAAAAGCCATAACTTCTTCATCCGGAAGCCTTTTTCAGAGCCGTTTTTTTTTAAAACAGCCTAATTTTTCGAGATATATCCATTGGAACACTTACTTTCAGCATCTTCAGCTTCAGTTTTTTTAAAAAAATGGAAAGTCCATGCCAAGTCATTCTTGACAGCACTAACTACTTCCAATGGGCATCATACATGGAAGATTTACTTAGAAGTAAAGGTCTCTACAGAATAGCCACGGGCCAAGAGAAGAAAACAACAGATGAAGACAAGGTTCCAAAATGGTGGGAAAATAGACAAGATCAAGCACGTGGTTTGATAGGGGTGTCTATTTCTCCTGATCTTAGATTCCATATTGCAGAACTTGATACTCCTCATGAAGCATTGGAACAAATCACTAAAGTTTTTGGGATTAAAAATGAAATTAGAGCCCATCAACTTGAAAATGAGTTGCTTACAATGGATCCTAATAATTTTTCTTGCATTGAAGATTTCTTGTCCAAATTCAAGACCCTTAGATATCTCTTGGAAGGTGTTAAGGTTAAGAAAGAAGATAGTAACCTTATTTATTCATCCTTACTAAGTTGGGACCAGCCTACTCTGTATTTGTTTCCACCTTCCATTCTACAAGGGAAGCTTTCATTTGTCAAGGAAAAGACTACAAGGCCCCTTCCTTTGACTCTTTTTGTGATTCTTTAATAAGAGAACAAGAAAAACTCTTACACCTTGGTCTTCTTAATCTTGGAAACTCTTTCAAGAAAGCATTAGCCGCCCAGCAGCAACCAAATTTAAAGAATCCTAAGAAGTCATATCCTAAAAAGAATGGTCCTAAACCAAACAAGGGTCCTAAGCAAACTCAGTCTCAAAATGAAAGATCATTTCAGCAAATTGATAAGACCAATAAAAACAAATGGAAGAAGACTGATAGACATTGTAACTTTTGTAATCGAGATGGCCACTTAGAATCTAAATGCTTTAGAAGATGGAAGCCTTGGAAGCCGCAATGAAGAAACATAACATCCATGTGGAGCATTCTTCTACTTCAACTTCAACTTCATCTTCAGGAATGGCACTTTCTGCATGTCGTTGTCAATCATCTCAGTCTGGTTATGCATTAAATGTATCTTCTTCTTCTCATTCTCATGATGGCTCATTGATTCTGGAGCCTCTTATCACATGGCCAAAAACAAAGCCATGTTTTCTTCTTTACATGATTGTAACACCAAAAATATATATGTTGGTGATGATAGATCTCTTAATGTTGTAGGGACTGAAACTGTTCATCTAGACAATGGTCAGTTTAATGATGTATTATGTGTTCCAACCTTATCCAGCAACCTTCTATCTGTATATCAGATAACTCATTCAGGTGAAGGTAAAATTGTTGAATTTTCACCTCATGATGTTGTAATCAAGGATCTAAGAGATCCTAAACAGATTCTAGCTACTGGTATTGCTGATGATTCACAAGGTTGTATAAGTTTCACAACTTTGGGTCATCAAATCTTCCCTCAGTATTTGTTGCTCATAATGATGAAGTGAGCAAACTTTGGCATGAGCGATTTCATTTTTAAAACATCGCTCCCTTCATCCACTATTGTTAAAGAAATTATGTGACAGTCTTCCTATGGTATCTTGCAGAGATGTGTTTGTTCCGGATGTGTACTCGGAAAACATCATCGGACAGTTGTTGAAAAAAAACGTGCTCTTGCACGCCTCAGCCCTTTTACAGCTTGTTCACAGTGATTTGTGTGGTCCACTTCCTGTGGCTTCATTCTCTGGCTGCAAGTATTTCTTAACTTTCATTGATGATTTCTCCAGACGCACTTGGGTATACTTCTTAAAACTCAAGAGCGAAGTATTTAACACATTATTGGCCTTCAAAGCCTTTGTTGAAAAACAATCTGGACATCAAATTCTTAAGCTAAGAACTGATAATGGTGGAGAATATGTTAAAAACACATTCATCAACTTTTGCACCGAAAATGGAATTCAAATGCAACATACTGTTCCATACACTCCACAACAAAATGGTGTAGCTGAAAGGAAAAATCGCACCTTAAAGGAAATGGCTAATTGTATGCTGCAATCTAAAGGACTCAGTCTTAGTTTTTGGGCCGAAGCAATTAATTGTGCAAATTATATAATAAATCGCACCCCTACTAAGGTTCTAAAGAATATCACTCCAGAAGAAGCTTGGAGTTCCATTAAACCAGATGTAAGTCACTTTCGTATTTTGGAAGTGAAGCATGGGCCCATATTCTAGATGAGAAACATAAAGCTTTAGAACCTAAGAGTGAAAAATGTATTTTTGTTGGATATTCTGAAGATGTCAAAGGATGTAGACTTATTCCACTTAAGTCCAAAAATGTTATCATTAGAAGAGATGTAAATTTTGCTGAAAATACATCGAACTATGAGCCTAGTTCGAAGGATGTGCCACCTCTCTCTATCTCTTCTACTTTTGAAAGTATTTCTTCTTCAGATAATGAAAGAGAGGATGAAAATCCCCTCCCCACCTTCTCAGGATCCTCCTTGAGCTCCTCAACTTCCAAAATAGGTCCTTTTTACTCGGTATGTAGCAGGTGATCTTGTTGGCGATCCTACAGATCAGTGACGTACACGTTCTCAGTTTGATAGAGCCTCTTGTTTACTGGCTCAAGCTTCAACGAATTATGATCCTGACACCTTTGCAGAAGCTTTAGGCCATCCAAATTGGGACGTAGCTGTGAATGAAGAATTTCGTTCATTATTGGCAAATGATACATGGGATCTTGTTCCTCTACCAAAGGGACGAAAACTTGTTAGATGCAAATGGGTTTACAGAACCAAGTATGGACCAGATGGGAAAGTTGATAAACATAAAGCTCGTCTTGTTGCTAAGGGATTTTCACAAGTTGAAGGCATTGACTATACTGAAACCTTCTCCCCTGTTGCAAAAATGAACTCTATCTGCCTTGTTCTTTCCCTTGCTGACTCTTTCAAATGGGAAGTCCATCAGATGGATGTTAAATCCGCCTTCTTGCATGGGGACTTGCATGAAGAAATCTATATGGAACAACCCATTGGCTTCATCCAAACAGACTCCAGCCTTGTATGTCGACTTAAGAAATCTCTTTATGGTCTCAAGCAAGCTCCTCGGGCTTGGTATGCCAAAATGGATAACTTTCTTTTAGAATCTGGCTTTTCTAGGTGTCATTCTGACAATACTGTCTACACCCAGAAAGTGGGAAACTCTCTTATCATCCTTGTTCTTTATGTTGATGATCTTATTCTTACTGGTAGTGATCCCAACCTTATAAACCATGTGAAGTCCAGCCTTAAAAAGAAGTTTGAAATGACAGACTTAGGACACTTGCATTATTTTCTTGGTCTTCAAGTCTTGCAATCCAAGGAAGGTATTTCCCTTTCCCAGTCCAAGTATGCTTGTGATCTTCTACGCCATTTTCACATGGAAGACTGTAACCCAGCCCCTTCTCCCTTTCAGTCTGGAGCCAAACTTGCAGTCACTTTTACTTCCCCTGAAGTTGATGCTACTTGTTATCACTCAGGTTGTTCCCTTTGACTCCCAAGGGAATATGACCGAGGTAACCACAAACCAATCTTTGGACTGCAGGTCCTAGCCTACCAACAGTTAGAGAGGGCTCTCTCTTCAGGATTTGGCTTAGTTTAAGGGGTGATTTTAGGCTAGATATGATGCACATGGGTTTTGATTTGGTTTAGTGGGATGGTTGATCTTAATCAAACAGAATTGACATGCAAAGTGTAAGAAGTTCAAACCATTGGGCATGGAGTCATGACTGTGAACTGAAGGGTGTGTTTTCTTTGGTAGAAGAAGGGAATATGGAGTAGGATAGCTACACATGGCACTATGATTTTATGCTGGAACAAGAGTGAAATGGAGGTTAGGGAATGAAATGTAATTAAGGATCTCTCATCCAGCCAAAGAGGGAAAGTCGATGAATGATATCTATGAGCAATGAAGAATTCCCAGACAACATTCATGTGTGAAGGGAATAGCTTAAACATGTGCAATTAAGAATGCATATTAATCACTGATCCAGAGGAAAACATGGAAAGTTACAAGAATTGAGCATAGAGGGCATGAAAACCAATTCTGGTCTATTCTTTTTTCTTGCGGCTTAGACTATGATATATATTTGGTATAGATATGTATAAACTGATAAATGAAAGGAGGAAAAACTTATTGAACCATGAGCAAGCATGAGAATTCCATACCAATTTCTTCAGCCTTTAAAAGCACAACCAGCCAGTTCAGATACAAGCATTCCAACAATCTTTGATAACAAAAGTTCTTAATATTTACAGTGCAGCTCTCGGAATGAGAGATCAACCAGACAACCCACTAACCCTTATTAAATTGTTCAGGGCTGTATTTATAGGCAAAATATCTACAACAAAGATCTGCTAGAAGATATTTTTTAGGAAATAAATGTAGTTAACCTAACTTGTCTTATAAGTAATGAAAATATCTATCTAATGCTGTGCTGGGGGAAGTTGTTTAAAAAATGAGGCTATCTATCGTCCTTTGGCAGCTCTGCTTGTCCAATTTGCAATTACTATGCCCTCCACTTCTTATCTGCACCTCTTAGTTGGTTCTGCTGCTCTTAAGCGACTGCGATTCCTATTAAATCTGTTATGATTCAATTTTAATGGCCTGTGACTCTGTTCTAGTATTCATTGATCTTGTTTGGATGGTCGTTAATACTTTCCCGGCTCTGATATGTTCGATCTGATACTCTCTGCCGCTTCACTGATACTCTTTGATTGAATATGGGCATCTTCTTTTCTCTGATAGGCTAAAAACTGTTAAATCGTCCCTTTTCTTCCCTTTCGAGGCAAAAACAACTACTGAAAATAAAGATTCCTCATTTTGGCCTATCTCTCGTAGTGATGCGCAATTAGTGCTAATCACGCATCGAAAACTGCCTCAGAATTTGATTCCGGGCCTCCGAAGCGTTGATTTCGCACTTGCACGCTTTCCTTTTGGCGGATGACATCATCGATACGGCGGGTGACATTAGCAGTACGACGGGTGACGTCAGCATGATGTCAACAGTGGGACCCAGTACGGATGATGACGTCAGTAGGGTGACGTGGCAGGGTGACATGGTACGGTGACGCAGTAGGGTGACACAACAGGGTGACGCAGCAGGGCGACGCATAGTGGCAGGTGAGGTGGCGGCGTCGTCATGCGGTGACGGGGCAACACGGGAGGGCAGTAAGCGGTTTGCGTCGGACCACTTTTGGTATGGGGGCGGTATCTGTCAGGGGCAACCCGATGCAATGAAAAGCTGACAACTGTCCTGGTGTACGACAGCGAAACCGTCAACCATCGGGCACTATTGTGTTGTCATGTAAGGGCGCTCGGTATGCATGAGGACCGTCGGATCTGGGAGAGACGATCCGACGGTGGATGGGAGGGGAAGATGTGCAGGTTTTAATAAACAGCGCGCGTGATAAACATTGATTATTCGCGACGGTGGGTTGGTTTTAGACTTTAGGTTTAGAGGTTAAATGTGCGCTCGAGGTTATGGTTATTCATTGATCAAATATCAATGAAATCCATATGTTATGCATGCGCAGGGTGTGGTATGGTTTGGTGTGTGGGGGAGGGGTTTAACATTGTTATTTATTTAACCAGAGGTTTAATTAAATCCCAAGGGAAACGAGCGTGTAAGGGCTAATACTACGACCCCAAATAGACCTAGTATTTCCTGGACTTTTATTTATTAGGCTATAGTTGCCATGGGGTGGGGTATTTAATATTTCTTTTTGGGGTTTTTATATAGTTTTCACATAGTAGGGGATAGGGGAATGACTTGGGGAGGTAAAAATAATAAAGTTAGGAGTTAGTATGACTTGGTGGAGTGGAAATGTAAGGGAAATGATGGATTGTGTAAAGATTATTTTTACACAAGAAATGTGGCTTCTTTTGATTGAGGAAAGTCAAAACTTGACTTGATGTTTCACACAAATGAACCGAAAGCAGGACTTGTTGGGCAGATCCCAAGGTCCTTGAGGGGATGTTAGTAAATGATTTCTGAGGGGATGAAGGGAAAGTTAGTCATGTTTCCACTGTTGTACCATCAAGTCACTGCCCAGTGCCAATGCTATAAATGATATGAGTCCTTCTTGACAAGACCACAAGTGATTACCAATCTGCTCCTGCAACCTCAAACTACCTACCCAGCCTAATATACCTAACATTTTTTCTTTTTTTGTTTGGGTGCACTTGAAATAGCAAACCCAAATTTTCAACTTTTTCTTTTATTTACTGTCCTCCTACCTACATCTACACTTATTCCATCCAGGGGCTCAGATTAGACTATTGAGCACCCTTGCTTCTCTACCTATCTAAGAATATGCCCAGATTAAGCTGTTTGGACAGACAATGATTCTCTATATTCTACAACAGGAAATTGAAACCTAGGGAGACTAAGATTAAGCTGTTTGGACCTCCCTTTAACTGAAAATTCTTCAAAAATGGAACAACTCCTCAAAATTGGAATACAACAGAGGCACTTAGGTTGGCAGACTCTCATGGACGTTTCTTTGGCATGAGTATTAAATATGGAACATTGCAGCCTGCAGAGCATGACATATTTAGCATGTAAAAATGTCAATCATGAAAGATGAATACCTGCTATGAGCAGGAGGCTAACACTACCTTATATCGTCAACTTGTAGGAAAACTTTTGTATCTAACCCATACTCGTCCTGACCTTTCCTTTGATGTTCGCGTTGTTTCTCGGTTTATACAAAACCCACATGAAAGTCATTGGAAAGCAGCTAAAATAATAATTCATTATGTTTGAGGTACAATGCAGTTTTGGATTCATTATAGTGCCAAAGCATCTCCTCTATTGGTTATATGTTCACTCTTGGTTCAGGACCTATTACATGGGCTTGGAAGAAACAAGGTGCCATTTCTCTTTCTTCAGCAAAAGTAGAGTATCGTGGTGCCATAGAAGCTAGTAAGGAAGCCTTGTGGCTTCGTCAGATCCTGTCAGAGTTTGGCTTTCAATAGCAGCATCCGACTACACTTTGGTGTGATAATCAAAGTGCCATTAAACTATGCAAAGATCCAGTCCAACATCAGCGTAGCAAACACATTGAACTGCACATGCAATTCATCAGAAAGCTCATTCACGACCATGTTCTTGAAGTACAATATTGTTCAATTGATGATCAAGTTGCAGACATCTTCACAAACGCCCTCACAGAGGAGAAGTTTACTAAACTTCAATTTATGGTTGGAGTTCAGGAAGTTGTCACTAAGGGGGGATAGGCTCTAGTGCCTCCTTCCTTCTCCTATTGTGTCATATTTGTACATGCTTCAATCCTATCCCAAGTTGTTCTTAAGGGGGGATGTTAGGATATTCCGACACATAGGAAATAGTTAAGTATAACTTGGTCTAGTGTAGATTTAGGTAAAGTATGTTTCTTTACTATGTACTTTTGTAACTTACAATCAGGCGATCATGATATGTAGTGACCCGACGGTTCATTCTCTCCTCGGTATTACCGACACTTGATCCATGGATTAACACCCTATTGGTCCATGATCTCTATTTAAAGAGCATGGAGGCTCATTTATAGGTTAACTGTTCACGAGAGAAGCTTATGTAAAATTTCATTCTTTTATTAATAAATTGCCTGAAGTGGCCTCATTGGCTCAGGCCGTGGACTATTTCCCTCTTTGAGGGTTTTAACCACGTCAAAAATACTGGTGTATTGATCTGTGATCTGTTTATGAGCGGTGTCCTTTGGTGTTCTGTCTGAGGAAATAACCCTGTAAATTCCTACAATATATAATAATGAACAACCTGAATGAAATAACTGATTACATTTGAGGAGTTACCTCCTGATCGGACATGGTATCAGAGACAATGCCTTTTTTGGCTTCCCTCTCTACTTTGTAACTCCCTTCTGCCTATGTTCTGCCTATTTTGTAGAACTGACCTCTTACAACCACTCCACATTTGTGCCTCTCTCAAGGATTGTTTAACCTTTCTTTAGGTTTTCCCCTCTCTTGCAACTACTAACCCTCTCTGGCAATTGTTGTAGATGTTCGGCTAGTTATGCGAGGAAACTGCTCCACAAGTGAAGTTGAGGTATCACTCATGGTTTCATCACTCCATTGGTCTCATAGTATAATCTACACAAATTAGCTTCCTTGGTTATCCAAACAAATGGATACGGTTTATGATGAGGCACGATTTCCAGATTCAACTTCTTGACCAAGTCTATAGAAATTAAATTTTCTTGGGATCCACTGTCAAATAGTGTATCAATTTTGGTGTGTTTGGAAATAACTAGGATATGGAACAAATCTATTTTGTTTTCCTCATTTGAAATTTTATTGGCGTTATTTGTTGTGTTGGTGCTTGCCACAACTTCGTCTTTGCTTGTCTTTGCCACGACTTTCCCTTTAGTGACTGTGGCTGCAATATTCACTTCATTACTTGAGTCAGAACCCAAGTCTTGTTTTGAAACAACATTTGTCTTCTGTTTCCCTTGATTGTGAGATTTCTTCGGTCTTAATTTAGGATGAAGCTTCTAGCAATGTGCTTCATCATGACGCTCTTTGGAAGAATTATTTCACATGGGTTTCTCCTCTTATTTCTTAATAGAAGATTTTTTCGTCTGCTTTCCTTTAAATTTCTTCCCTTTTTCACCACTCTGAAATGACTTCTTCTTACCTTCTTCCTATACAATTTTCCCTCTTGCTTCGAGGTGTGTAGCTTGAACACAAACCTCATCAAGGTTTGTGGGACTAAACATAAGAATGGTATGTCGAAGATAGCTATCCGACCCTCCTATGTATTTCAACAAAGTACCTTGTGAATGTAAGTCTACTCCTAGCATAAGATTTATTCTCCTAAACTCTTGAGTATACTCTTTGTTGACACCTAATCATAGGGATTGGGGGAGCAACTGTAATTAGTGTAAATAAATAATAGAGAAAATGAAGAGTCACCAGGAGATGAACTGAACAGTCACTCCCTCTTATATATAATAATGAACAACTTGAATGAAATAACCGATTACATTTGAGGAGTTACCTCTTGGTCTGACATGGTATCAGAGCCAATGCCATTTTTGGATTCCCTCTCTGTTCTGTAACTCCCTTTTGCCTATGATCTGCCTATTTTGTAGAACTGACCTCTTGAAACCACTCCATAGGTGTGCCTCTCTCAAGAATTTGATAACCTTTTTGCAGGTTTTCCCCTCTTTGGCAACTGCTGTAGATGTTCAATTGGTTAAGCGAGGTAACTGCTCCACAAGCGCAGTTGAGGTATCACTCATGGTTTCATCACTCTCTTGGTTTCATAGTATGATCTCTGTAAATTATATTCCTTAGTTATCCAACCCAACAGATATGGTTTATGATGAGGCATGGTTTCCAGATTCAAATTCTTGACCATGTTTGTAGAAATTAAATTTTCCTAGGATCCACTGCCAAATAGTGTATCAATTTTGGTGTGTTTGGAAATAACTCATATATGGAACAACTCTATTCTGTTTTCCTCATTTGAAATGTTATTGGAGTTATTTGTTGTGCTGGTGCTTGCCACAACTTCGTCTTTGCTTTTCTTTTCCACGACTTTTCCTTTAGTGACTGTGGTTGCAATCTTTGCTTCATTACTTGAGTCAGAACCCAAGTCTTGTTGTGCAACAAAATTTTTCTTTTGTTTCCCTTTATTGTTAGATTTCTTCGGTCTTAATTCAAGATGAAGCTTCTAGCAATGCGCTTCATCATGACCCTCTTTGGAAGAATTCTTGCACATGGGTTTCTCCTCTTCTTTCTTAACAAAAGCATTTTTCATCTACTTTCCTTTAAATTTCTTCCCTTTTTCACCACTCTGAAATGACTTCTTCTTACCTTCTTCCTATACACTTTTCCCTCTTGCTTCGAGGTGTGTAACTTGAACACATACCTCATCAATATTTGTGGGACTAAACATAAGAATGGTATGTCGAAGATAGCTATCCAACCCTCCTATGTATTTCAGCAAATTATCTTGTGACTATAAGTCTACTCCTAGCATAAGAGTTATTCTCGTAAACTCTTGAGTATACTCTTTGTTGACACCTAATCATAGGGATTGGGGGAATAATTGTAATTAGTGTAAATAAATAATAGAGCATCGGTAAATGAACTAAATAGTCACTCCCTCTTGTATATAATAATGAACAACCTGAATGAAATAACTGATTACATTTGGGGAGTTACCTCCTGGTCGAACATGGTATTAGGGCCAATGCTATTTTTGGCTTCCCTCTCTACTCTGTAACTCCCTTCTGCCTATGTTCTACCTATTTTATAGAACTAACCTCTTGCAACCACTCCACAGGTGTGCCTCTCTCAAGAATTTGATAACCTTTCTGTAGGTTTTCCCCTCTCTCGCAATTGCTTCCCCTCTTTGGCAACTGCTGTAGATGTTCGACTGGTTATGCGAGGCAACTGCTCCACAAGTGTAGTTGAGATATCACTCATGGTTTCATCACTCTATTGGTTTCATAGTATAATATCTGAAAATTAGCTTCCTTAGTTATCCAACCCAACGGATATGGTTTATGATGAAGCATGGTTTCCAGATTCAACTTCTTGACCAAGTCTATAGAAATTAAATTTTCCTGTGATCCACTGTCAAACAGTGTATCAATTTTGGTGTGTTTGGAAATAACTCGGATATGGAACAAATCTATTCTATTTTCTTCATTTGAAATGTTATTGGAGTTATTCATTGTGCTGGTGCTTTCCACAACTTCGTCTTTGCTTGTCTTTGCCACGACTTTCCTTTTAGTGACTGTGGCTGCAATCTTCACTTCATTACCTAAGTTAGAACCCAAGTCTTGTTGTGCAACAAAATTTGTCTTTTGTTTCCCTTTATTGTTATATTTCTTCGGTCTTGATTCAAGATGAAGCTTCCAGCAATGTGCTTCATCATGACCCTCTTTGGAAGAATTCTTGCAGATGGGTTTCTCCTCTTCTTTCTTAACAAAAGCATTTTTCGTTTGATTTCCTTTAAATTTCTTCCCTTTTTCACCACTCTGAAATGACTTCTACTTACCTTCTTCCTATACACTTTTTCCTCTTGCTTCAAGGTGTGTAACTTGAACACAGACCTCATCAAGATTCGTGGGACTAAACATAAGAGTGGTATGCTGAAGATAGCTATCCAACCTTGTTATGTATTTCAACAAAGTATCTTGTGACTGTAAGTCTACTCCTAGCATAAGAGTTATTCTCCTAAACTCTTGAGTATACTCTTTGTTGACACCTAATCATAGGGATTGGGGAAACAATTGTAATTAGTGTAAATAAATAATAGAGCATCGGGAGATGAACTCAATAGTCACTCCCTATTGTATATAATAATGAACAACCTGAATGAAATAACTGATTACATTTGAGTAGTAAGCTCCTGGTCGGACATGGTATTAGGGCCTGTCACGCGGAATTGGTTATATTTGCAGACAAATCTAACCTTCCTAGGAGTCTAAGACTCTCTAATGACAAACAAACCAAACAAGAGCTATCCTTCTCTAGATACACATCATTCTACCAGAATTCAAATGTTTTCGATCTTACCTTAAGTCCCACGCTTGTTGTAGCAGTCCAGCCTTGCTGATCCAGATGAGCTCCTCCTTCACTTTCAGGCCTGCATACACTAACAAAGCAAACGATTACATAGCATCTGAATATTCATTATAAAACAAAGCATATATATCATATTGACCAAG
>APFE031006972.1:0-13685 GCA_000404065.3 Pinus taeda
TTTTAATGTAGTTTTTTGCATCAAAGTGGTGATCTGGGACTTGCTTCCTCTACTGAACTTTTGTTTTTAATTCCAGTTGTTATGCTTTTATTTAATGAGATTTGCTTACTACTTAAGATAGTTTAGATATTAGTTCTTCATGCTATATGATGATATCTCTGGAGCCTTTAGCTTAACCCTGTTTTAGAAGTTAATTAGCGAGCTATTGTGATTATAGGTGAAGCAATTGATTTTGCTTTCATTAGTTTGCAAGTAGATAGTTTAGATGTCAGTTCTTTCATGCTATATGATGATATTTCCGGAGTCTTTAGCTTAACCCCATTTTAGAAAGTTAATTGGCGAGCTATTAGATTATAAGTGAAGTAATTGATTTTGTTTTCATTAGTCTGCAAGTATATATTTTAAATGTCATTTTTTCATGCCATATGACGATATTTCCGGAGTCTTTAGCTTAACCCCATTTTAGAAGTTAATTGACGAAATATTGTGATTATGGGTGAAATCAGTGACTAGGTTTCAGCTTCTTTACTTTTTGGTTTTGAGTGCAGTAGTTTATTAGATTTCAATTTTGTAATTAGATGGATAGTAGAGATAGTAACCTCATTTTCAGTACTTCATCTTTAGCTTGATTTATGTAGCTGCATGTTTACACTTTTGTTCAAGTTCTGATTTTATAGTTAGCATGTTTTGAAATCTTTGAAGTACTAAATTTGGAAATTATCATAAGAAGCATAAACCTTGTCTTCAACTCTACATCCATACTTGATCTTTAAAAGCATTCTTAAAACTTTGAACTAGGATTTCCATTGCATTAGAATACTTTAGGAGACCAATAAGAACAAAACCCCAAAACAGCATCAACTATAAAACAATGATGTAAGAAAAAAGGTTAACTAAGCACATGGTGCAACACACTTCATCAGTTTACGATACCCGGATTGATAATTTATGTAGAATAATTTAAGACGTTAAATTGACTAGAAATTTTGGCGTCGTTGTCGGGGAAGTGTAATTAGGAGACCTTATTTCTTACATCCAAAAAAATTAATAATTTCTTGAGTATGCTCTCCTCCAACACTTTGTGTCATTTGGAGGATCAGAAAAAGAATTATTATGTTAAAAAAAAAGAAAAAAGAAAAAAAATGGGACAAAATAAACTTCATCATTTCATTTGATTCAATAATTAAAAAATAATAATAATAATAATAAAATGAAACCCAACTGCTTTGATAGGTTCAACTGTCCAAGATTCACTGGTTATGGTTTGTGGTGGTCACACTGTGTCTTGTTTTAATAAGATTCTGTAAATTAGCTGCGGAATGCAACCTGATTCCGCAGCTAATTCCAAGGTTTAGCAGGTTATAGGCATCCATTGAAGAAACTGACCACATGGGCATCTCCGGAATCATCCCGACATGGATCCTATCATAGTCACCCAACCCAGATTGATAAAAAAATCAGCTTAAGGTCTCAGTCAAAGTCCTATTTTTAGCATATTTTCCTTAAAGTATTTGCTGCCTGAAATTGAAAATCATTAATCATTCTATAAAATTTCACAATTCAGAGGAAAAAAAAGAAAATGGCTATCTTCAATCCTAGTTTTCACTATGGCCTCAATAGAAAATCTGCATCATTGTTCAAGCTTTGGCCTTAAAACGAATATGCAAAAACATTTAAAAAAAAAATATGCAAAAAGCCTTCTCTAGTTGTTTTCTTGACTCTTGTAATCAGTAGCAAAGGCCAATTTTAGTGAAAATATTTAGCCCTTTGTAAGCAACCCATTTCCATTCATCTGGATCATGTATCTTACTCATAAAGGGAGCTTTCAATGGATTACAGAAATTGCCAAACAAAACTAATGGGAAGATTGTTGCTGAGGTGATGACACCTTCACCACTTGTTGTTCGTGAATCCACCAACTTTGAGGATGCAATTAGGTTATTGCTAGAAACAAAATACTAGAGATTGCATGTAGTTGACAATAATGGGAAACTGGTTGGGTTACTTACAAGGGGGAATGTGATTAAAGCTGCACTACAAATCAAACACGATGTTTAGCACGAGGCTACAAGGATTTGATTATATGGAGATCTTAAAACATGGATTTAGAATTCATATCTCCTTACTATATAGGTAAATAGCTAGCCTCGAGAGCCATTACACAACAAATCAAACCCAGAAAGCTGATTGTAGTACTTTAACAAAAACGCAGAACAATAAAAACATCAAACTTTAACTGCACGATATGGCCAAATAAAAATGAATTTGGAAAAAATAAAACATGGGTTTCTTTGACAATAAGGTCGATTAGATAACCCAGAAATGGTTTTAAGAAATTCGTAGCAGTTTGGGAGAATTTCTCAATTATTTAAAGTCTCTTTTTGCATGCCGCGTGAAGAAAAACAAGTTTAAATTAATAAATAAGTTGTGATTTAATTCGGTAAGGGAATTCCTATTTGGGAATTAACTCTGTGTTGGCATCCAAAACCTGATTACACACCTTCCATATTTAATAGACTCACACTTCATTGTTCTAACGGTTAATTACATGACGTGAACTAGTTGAATACGACTCTTCACAGCTGACTGATAGATGTGGCGTTTCCTCACTGAAACTCTCAACTTCTACTCCTGCAACATTTTTCTTATGAACTCAAACCACTTGGAATCCATTCAATCTCACGGTTCTATTCATGAGGGATACTTTGCCTCCACACAGACTGTCTGTACACTAAGCTTTACAGCCTTCATTTATTTCTGTTCATACAAGTCTTCTTGCTTCAAAAATATTTCTACATTTCATACTCAGCATTTTTCTAGTTCCATACCCATCAGTTTCCTCGACAGTATTCTTCATTTCTTGTTCATACAACCGTTTTGCTTCCGCATAACCACTTTGTTTTCATATATTCGTCTTCTACATTGGTGTTTACATAGTAAAAAAGGCAGAATGGGTCTCATTGTGAGGACAGAGCCCGAAGGAGTCATCAAAGTTATTGAAAATATCATACATTTCCATTAATTTGATATATTTTCGTCACTAAAACTGTTTTTCTTCATATACCACTTACAAAAAATTTTATTTTTCAGGAAAACAATGAAGAAAATTAAAAAAAATATAGCAGATCATGAATAATTGGTCTTGTGCACCCGCTGTGATCTTAGGCTCTCTCTCCCTGCTACTTGACTGTATAAAATCTCTTTTCCAATAACTTAAATCAGAAAATTGATGGGTGGTTGTCTTTTAGCTGTGGAATGCAGCCTGTTTTCGCAACTAACTGGCAATTCCACAGCCATTTTCATACTTCTATAGGTTATAGGTGTCAAGAGACGAAATGAACCACATGGGTAGCTAGGAAAATGTTAGTACATGGATGGCGTCCTATCCATTTGATCCAAATCAATGAAAAAGATTGTGGTCAAAGGGAAGTCAAGGTGTGTGTTATCACTAAGTCGCCATACTAAGTCACCGCATGTCAAGAAAAAAACAATTTTGAATCAATGAAATGAATAAGTTATTTGCTCACTTTTCTGAAGGTATTGATAAATTTTGGACTGATGATGAAAATGAATGGCTAACTTTTTATTCAAGATTTTAAGCTACAAAAATTGCGTGCATTCCGTAGCTTAAGTCATTCCGCCGCTGTTCTCCAATTCCGCAGCGGAAAAACCTCATTGTTTAAATCAGCCTAACTTTCTCATACGAAATCATATTTTGACGATTCAAGTATCATTAGAAAGATCTCAACAAGATCTACACAATGAGATATCCATCATTAGAATTTGAAATGGTAAATAATGAAATAAATTGCTGAAAAGAAGCAACATTAAACTTGAGGCACTAATTCCAAAGCAGGTATAAATTCTTTTGATTTTTCCTTTGATAACTTGTTTCATTAATACAAATTCTTAGTTTTGTGTGTAAATATCATAAATAGAGAGATTGATCACCTCTCTCATTTGATAATCTTACATTCCATTGCAGAAGAAGTATTAGTTTTTTTTTGCAGGTTTCGAGAGGAAGGACAAATGACTACAAGAGAATGGTGTTTCTCTAAGAGACCAATTTGTTTCATAAGAGGATGATCAACAACAAAGAGGAAATATGCTGATGCAAAGTCAGATCCAAACACTTGAAAAACCATAAGATACTACTGTCTCCATCACATCCATATCTTATAATAAACCATTCACCTCATTTCACTTCATATTTTCCATTTACATTCACATACACTTTCCATCCATTTTTTTGTCAATTCATAACCCACAAATAAAAGCAAGAAGCTCATTCACATGCTTATTGCTCATTACCATTTCTACTCTCCATTGCCATCTTTCATTTTCATCTTCCCTTTCCTATCATTTTCATTCCACAAATAAGCCCTGCTTCAATGCAAATTATTGAGTTCATAGTCCTTTGAATCTAAGTTGCTTGTAAAGACACCTTGAGTCTTGCATGCCTTAATGGAAAGCTCTCATATTGAAAAACAATGGGAATACATTAATGTCCCTTATTCATCAAACCTTCTAGTTAACTCGACATCAGAAAAATTATTCGTACCTAACAAGATGTGTTTGGGCATCTTGACTCTCATTGTCATCAATGGTGAGAGTTATCATGTTGACTAGTGGCATCCATTAATGGCCACTAATTCAACAATTTCCTGCTATGTTTGACATCAGAACATCTTTTCACATAGTAAGAATTGTGCCAATTAGTTTTGAAAACATGAAGACTATTATTTTCAGCATTTTGGAGCAGATTCAACAAGTTTTAGTAGAAGCAATAAAAAGTCATCTTAACTCTTTATCCATGACTCCTCTTGTTCAGCCACTTGAAGAAGAATATGATCAGAATTTTGCAGGCACCACATATGCAACTCATCCATTCCAAAGGGTAAGTTAAGGTACGTTATTTTCTAACTTTTGACCATAGAATTCCGTAAAAAGCTAGAATGATAATTGTTGGAAAAACATTTATGTTCCTCATTTCATAAAATTTCCAATACCATCAGTGGGGTGGGGGGGGGGAATACATTCATCTTCATATTTTGCCATGTCCATATCATATTCAAGCTCCCACATACTTCCAACATATATTAACTATTACATTGTTATTATGAGCATACAATGGCTTTTCAAAAAGTGCTTAAAGGATAAATTGGATACAAACAAAATCATGGTTGTCATATAAGAACCAACCATCATGCAATCTAATAAAGATATACTTTGCAACAGTAATCAAAATATCATTATGAAAAGTTCAAAGATCAAACTAGAATGCAACAAAAAGAAAAATGGTTGTAACACAAGAACCAACCATGTTGTAATTCAAGTAAAACACTTTGCATAAATATAAAGTTATCAAATGATGTCATGCAAAGTTAAGCCAAAACTCAACGATCAAAAGAATTACTGTAATATATATTGCATGAGCATATGCAATAGTTTCAGTTGGGGATATGTTGGGTCTTGAAAATGTCATTCATTTTCATTACACTTTCACTATTATGTCCAAAATATCACCTCCATTTCACTACTATGTCACCACATTCATCCCACTTTCATTATCATTGGGCCACATTTATGTTTTTCCAAACTTTATTAATTCTAAGCTTTTTTAAGTGAATTTGTGGTTAAAAATTAGAAAATAATGTGCATATGCTTATACCTAACAAGTGGGTTGAGATTGTTGATATGTGTAGGTTAAAAAGAGGCTTCTAGAAGACCTTTATGTAGCACCCTAAGACCAAATTCGAATTTGAGTGGAGAGGATCATGGAATCATGAGGATATGTGTCACATCTCCTAATTGTATTGAAACTCTAAGAAGACATGTTTTTTGTTAGTTCCTATTTTGATTAGGACTCTAGAGGTAGAGGGAGAGATTCATGGACTCTCATTAATGAGATGACTTCTCATCTTTTTGTATAAATAGGAGATCTCTCTCCTTCATTTGTTAGCTTGGCTTTTTAGTTCTTTAGCTTAGAGTTTGTAGTTCTTCCTTGATGGCTTTGGAAAGCTTTGGAGAGCTTTGTTGTACTTTGTAATTTTGAAGAATCTGAATAAAGCTTTGATGTTCTCAACATGGAAGGAGATGTGAAGTAGATTCCATGGAGAATATTAGAATGTAAGGTAGAGTAGATTTTGCTTTGTAGTTTTGCTTTGATTTCATTCAAGTATGTCATTTTATTGCTTTCAAGTTTGATAGATTAGATTTTCCATTCATGCAATTTTAATTCATGCAAGTGTGTTCAACCTGTTGATTGTAAATTAGTTTTTACTTACATGTTGTTGTATTTACTTATTAGTTTTTGCTCGAGCTTTTTAATGTAGTTTTTGTATCAAGTGGTGATTTGAGACTTACTCCCTCTACTGAACTTTAGTTTTTAATTCCAGTTGTTATGCTTTCATTTTAGTGAGATTTGTTTACTGCTTTTAGAAAGCTTAGATATCAGTTCTTCATGCTATATGATGATATCTCTAGTGCCTTTAGCTTAACCCTGTTTTAGAAGTTAATTGGCAGACTATTAGATTATAGGTGAAATAATTGATTTCACTTTCATTAGTCTGCAAGTAGATAGTTTAGATATCAGTTCTTCATGCTATATGATGATATCTTTGGTGGCTTTAGCTTAACCCTGTTTTAGAAGTTGATTAGTGAGCTATTAGATTATAGGTGAAGTAATTGATTTTGCTTTCATTAGTCTGCAAGTAGATAGTTTAAATGTCTTTCTTTCATGCCATATGATGATATTCTAGAGTCTTTAGCTTAACCCCGTTTTAGAAGTTAATTGATGAAATATTGTGATTATGGGTGAAATCAGTGACTAGTTTCCAGCTTCTTTACTTTTGGTTTTAAGTGCAATAGTTTAGTAGATTTCAATTCTGTAATTAGATGGACAACAGAGATAGTAACCTAATTTTCAGTACTTCATTTTTAGCTTGATTTATGTAGCTGCATGTTTACAATTTTGTTCAGATTATGATTTTATAGATAGCATGTTTTGAGATCTTTGAAGTGCTAAGTTTGGAAATTATCATAAGAAGCATAAACCTTGTCTTCAACTCTACATCCATACTTGATCTTTAAAAGCATTCTTAAAACTTTAATCTAAAATTTCCATTGCATTAGAATACTTTAGGAGACCAACAAGAACAAAACCCCAAAACAACATAAATTATAAAACAATGAAGTAAGAAAAATGGTTAACTAAGCACATATGGTGCAACACACTTCATCAGTTTACGATACCTGAATTGATAATTTATGTAGAGAAATTTAAGACGTTAAATTGACTAGATAGTCCTTGACGTGCGAGGTGGCTTTGATAAGTGAAAAAGTAATCTTTTCTCGATTGGAAATTCATGAACTAAAAAATATCCTTCCAACAGATTTAACCATTTATGTATGGCATATGCATCTATCAGGCCTTCGAATATGGGAATATCGAAGTTAACTTGTACCTTAAAAGTAGCGATGCCTCCAAAGTGGCTTCTAGATGAAGATGCATCGCCTATGGGCAACCGTCGAAGAATCTGGGAAAATTTATCCATCATCGAGTCCCTCTGTTGCTCGAGGGCTTCCTCGAGCAATATTTTGAGAGGATCTCCTATCCCCTCATATTTCTTTTCTTATGCCATGGGAGGTCGTCGGATTTTTTGAGGCTGATCTTGTAATGGTTCAACCAGATCAAACCCTAACTCCTCATACCCTAACCTCATTGGGGACATGCAAAGAAAAACAGAGAAAGAGGAGACCGCCCTGATACCACTAATCCTAACTTAGACATGAACGTAACAAATTATATATATATCATAAATACATAGATGCAACAAAAAAAACTTCATTTCATTAATAGAAAAATAATGAACTATGCTTACAAACATAATGGAAATAAGATAGCTAGGGCCATGGTAGCTTATCTCTGAGAAGAGATGTGGCAACTACATGCCTTTGAATTGTGTTACAATGAGGCTCGAGGGCCTATTTATTATTGGAAAACATGAGAAAAACCTAAACAACCAAAACCCTAACCCCGATATATGTAACATCAAGAGTTTGTGGGTCCCATTGGGGTTAGTTGGGTAGCCAACTTCCTAGGGTCATAACTTGGTCATATTAAATCCATTTGGCACGTATGATACTTTATTGGAAAGGTATCATTGAGTACTATAGGTTTCGCCAAATTCCCGTACCTATGACTAAGAGCTTGTCGCGGACCCCTAAAAAACACCATTTAGGGGGTTAAAACTGCTTTGGAAGTTTAGGACCCAAAAAACTTCTAAAAATAGTAAATGCTGAAATAAATAAGGAAATAGATGGAGTTGACTGGGGGGTCTTGGTGGAATAGGTAGGTGGCAACCAATATCCACCTGGATCAATTGTTCTCTTATTATGATGTCAAACACATTTTCAATCAAGAGGATATATTATTCATCCTCTTGTCAAGATGATTGGCCTATCAACAACAATGAACATACATCAAGTAGAATCATCCTAGTTCCTTCATGTAATTGTAACATAATGGAATAATCACATGTCATGACATCAACATAAAACAAACTACCCAATCATGGATATTCAAAATATTTCTTCATAGCAATACTAGAGAGTGCCAATGCTTTCAACTGTTTGTCAAGATATGTGATCCCAAATGTTACGATGATTCCATTATTAAACTTACAATAGGATACTTAGATTATTTTGGAATAATTCTTCAATATTATACTTCCTAAGCACATCTGACACAATTTGTCTCATTGTCTGAGGTACATTCTAGAAAAACTGAGAGTTTCTATTAATTGAGATATTTGTTTCATGGTTTCTTTCAAAAAAATTTAGAGGACTTGAAGACCGTCTCAATCTACTATAAGACATTTATCTTCGCACTAAAATAGGTGAATCATTGACACTAAACTCTTTGTACTTTTATTTGGATCATGTTTAGAGACCCTTTCTGCCTTTTTTGAAGGTGAAAATTAAGGTCCAGTGTCCTATTGAATTTAACAACACGCACACAGAGAAAAGGCTAGTTGCAGTGTTGATTTGAAGGTTAATGATTATGTAGGTTCCTTTCACCTTAAATAGTTAGATGATATGAACATCATGATGCTTTTCTTTTCCCTCCAAAATATTTTGAGTCTAATTGGTTTTCATCTTGTCTAAGTATTTCCATACTATCTAAGTTCATTTTACAATTATAGTTTGCGGTCATAGTCAAACGGTAAATAAAAACATTCATAGTGTTTAGACCTAGGTTCAAAGTCCCCAAAGGCATGTTACCATGTTAATATGGCCAATTTGATCATTAACTGATTCTAAGAAAGCAAGTCCCATAAACCATGCAACCATGTTAATATTTCCAATTCAATCCTCAATTTGATTCTACGAAAATAGGTCCCTATGAACCAAATCATGGTTGATGGAGGGAACATTCATAAGTTAGCCTTGAGAAGCCCTGGTTGGTTCTTTTGGCTTGAGTCCCATAGTCATGCTTGGAATATAGCACGGGGGGTGATTGGCTGAAGAGAGATTTGGCTCATTCCATCTAAAGTCGGGTGGAACATGGTAGTCGCAAACCGGGTTGGATTTTGCATTCATTAATAAGGGTTCCTTTCCTTACTATTTTTTGTGTAAAAGTACTAGATTATATGTGGAATTTATGGATTTTTTATCTTCATTATTTCTGTTGTTTATATGTTGGTTATGAATATGTTTTATGACAGTGAAAATATGTGGTTCTCATCATGTTTTGATTTGTAAATGATTGAACAATGAATCTATTACTTAATAGATGATAATGCAGCTAATGTGATAATACATCAATGCTTCTTAGAAAACCTTGGATAAGTATAAGACTCCTATGCTAAGATTTGTTATTACGACCTTTAGAATGCATATTTGTGACATTTTTAATGAAATTCATGTCATGGCTAGTAGGGGACTAGCCAAGTCTTTGTTTAAGAATTTGCATTAACATCGTTGTCTCTGTGTTTCTTTTCATTTCTGTAAATTCCATTAAGTTATGGGCAGTGATTGGGTCCTAGCCCTGGAATTTAGCCTTGAATCTCACAGTCTTTGGCATAACACTAGCAAAAAAAGGATACAACCACACTTAGGTAGGATCATTGGAGAAAATGGGGCTCTAGGACCTTAACTTGTTGTGTTTCCATGGGTGTTTTTCTCCTAGAAAGGTGGGGTAGCTCATGGCAGTTCTGTAGGATGTGTGGATGGTCAATTTGGTTATGTTTTGTCTATTCCACTTTCTTAAGGTGATCTAGGAAGTTGAATCTTATCATAGTAGCCTCTCATCACATGTTTACCCTGGTTGGCTGGTTACTTGGGTAGATGTGGGAGGATGGTGTTACAAGTACTCTATTCTTTTTTTGTTATCAATATTAATTACTTGAATGCGGATTCCTTTTTGCACTTATTTCAAAATTTAATTAGATCAAAATACATTGCTTTCTATGTGATTGCAAGCTAATGGGCCTTATCTAAGGAAGAACCATTGTTCTAATTGTGTTTATTTTGCATACACAAACATATTATTTACAAAGCCTTTTTTTGGCCTTATTTAGCTTAGGGACCATTCAAGTCCCCCTTAGATTAGCTTTGGCATTATTGTTGTTTTCCTCTTTCCTTAATGTAGTATGTTGGAACATATATCGGCTCTTGATATCTACATATTTAGATCTTAGGCAACATTGTAGTTGTTCCTTGTACAACTTTTGATTCCAAATTTCAACATGCACCTATTTCAAATAGTGAGAGGAATGCAGGTTATTACACCCATGAAATTCTGTCAATGACTATGTTGAATCTCTGCCAAAATGGAAATTGAAGCCAACATGTGAAATACAACACAAGCATCAACATAATACTTTTCTATTTAAGCATGTATTATGCCAGATCACAGACATGAGTAAGGTTTTATATATTGTCTTCTGATCTTTGAACAACCCCAAAACAATGATGTGTGGTCCAAGCCAAAATCTGCCATGATAAACAATGACACATAGTCATCCAAGTTACTACTTATTTAATCATTCCTTATGCATAAATGCCCCTTTTAGTAAAACCAATCATTTTCTAGGTCATTGTTGTAGAGATCAGTGTGTGTTGAAAATGCATAGGGTGGGTATATAAGGTTTGTTCTACTCGACTCGATTAGAAAAGCATGCTCTGAAACTAGGGCTTCTTAAAGAATGTCCAAGATATTCTAAACATGTCATTGTAAATTATCAATGTTGTGAAACCTTGAAACTGTGAATTTTGTGAGCATTTTGTGATTTTCATAAAAGAGGCATTAGGAGACATGGGAAATGACCCTTTTTCCATATAACATTGATTGAATTCTACTAGCATTGGGTTTAAATTTAAGCCAACCTCATGAATGATATTAATAGTAGTGGTAGCACTGCATTAGGAACTAAAGATACATTTTGGGAGGTCTTCTTATCTCACTTTCCAAAGCTTATGGATACCCCTAAGTGCAATTGTATGGAGTCTATGACAAAATGAGATGGTGTGGGTTTGGATGGATCTTCTGAAATAGTTGGAAATATTGTGGAAGAGGATGGTGAAAATCTCATGGATAACATTCAAGACAGAGAAGAAGGTGACCACTTGTTACCTAGGTCAGACAGTGTGGATGTCATACAAGTTAATCAAGATGTAGAGAGCATCATCTCATCTCCACAAAGAACAAGAAATGTTGACAAAAAACACCTCGGTAGACGCAAGAATAGGGCTAGACTTATCTCAAGTATGCTGGGACAAGTAGTTATGGGTGAGGAAGCAACTGTGGCTACTAGATTGAAAGTTTTTCAACCAGGACTAGCTGAAAAAATAAAATTCAAGGAAGTTTTGAAGTGTTGGGGAGGGCTTCAAGAATAATTGGAATGCAAGTTAGCATATGCTTATAATGTTGATTCTCATTGGTTTTTTTGCAAATATTATGGATATTTTAGTGCACCAAGTAATTGAATTAGAATATGTATGATTGAATGTCCTGACTTCTTTCCAAGTAGGATTTGAACATTGTCAACATTTATTGTGTTGAAGTATCTATGTAGTATGTTTGTCAAGGTATCTATGTAGTATGTTTTCAAATATAATGTTAATATTTATTGTTCTTTGTTATTTTGTCTGTAATTGGGTATGTATGTAATATTCCTAAGTAGCTATGGCTAATTGGAATATTCGATTTTGCTCAATTTTGCCTTCTATATTTATTTGTAAATAAAATGGTGAGGAAAAGGGGACATAACTCACTTTTAGAATAAAAGTCACTTCCTAATAGCACAACGTTGTGACTTAAAGGGGAGCCAAGGGGGCCAAAGGACCACACAGATATGGTGCCCACGCAGACACTTGGAGGGATTGCGCAGATGGGAAAATGAACACGTGGAAAGAGGAGATTATGTTGGAGGAGGTGAGCCTTGGGATTGAGAGAAGCCAATGCTATAAAGGAGAGAGAAGCTTCCTCACTTTGGCATTCAGTTATGAGCATTGAGCTAGTCACTCCGACTTGGAGCACGCTGGCTGTTTAGCCTGTCTGCAGCACTGTTTAGTGCACTAAGTGCCTTTGTTTGGAGATCTCACCCTTAGCCCTGGGGGACTTCGAGTGCATACTCAAGCAAGGTAGTTTCAGCAATCTTTTGCAGTATTTTTGATCTTTGGCATTGAGGTGGAGCTGAGCATTGGAGGACTGCACAGTTTTGAGAGAGAGGGACACAATTCTTTTGGGGGTAGTTTTGAATTAGGGGTTTGTGGAGGAGTTGAGCTATGAGATTGAGCAAGAGATCAACTCTTGCATATTGGAGGAGTTTGGCAAAGTTTCAGGTAGTATTTTGGAGGATTTTACTTAGTGGCAGTGTAGAGCCTTGAGGGATTGCATGATTCCCCCAAGGGGGCAATTTTTGGGGTTCGGCCATTTCAGAAAAGCTTTCTGGGTTTTTCTAGGCTTTCTGAGTAGAGGTTGATTCCAGAGTTTCAGCATTTTCTGAGGAGGGGAACAACCCCAAATCCTCATTTGATTTCCAGTAGTAGCAGCAGCACGGTAGTTCTCCAGTAGCATCCATGCAGAGGCATTCCTTTGCTATTCTGAGTGTATTTCTTCACTTGCCTAGTGAAAGTCGAGGTGCTATCTTTCTGATCACCTCCTGTACTCATTCCATTACTCAATATAATAAAATGGCTTAGCATTTCTCTCTTCATTTCTCAAGTATCTGCTTATATTTCATGTTTACATTATTATATGTTACACCACTATTATTTTTAGCATTTTGAGCTTCCCGGTTATTATATCATCTATGTATTTGGTTGGAGTTTACTAGGGCTTTTTGGGAATATCTCTGAAACGAGATATTACAGTGGTATCAGAGCATAGATCTGGCTCAGCCTGTGGAGCTAGCAATCTATGACACCAGGGGAAAAACCCTATATCTGTTATAGAGGTAGGAGATACAGAGACACTGGGCGTAGGTTAGAGAACACGTACAGAGAGGGATACTATGTTCCAGTGTTGGACGTAGAACAGGAGGAGCCTGTGGTGGATGCAAAACAGAAGGAGCCTATAGTGGACACAGAGCAGGAGGTTTCGATGGTAGAGAGGATGGGAAGAGATTTGCGGACATGCTCCTCAAATTAGTGTAGGATCTGTCGAGGCAGATTGAGGT
>APFE031006975.1:0-12807 GCA_000404065.3 Pinus taeda
ACAAAGGTATGATCTAAAACCCAATGTCTATGTTGAATCTGATGAACGAAGATTTTTTCATGATGATATTTTTAAATACTTTGCTTCAGAATCACACTTCTTTCTTTATCCTGATGTTTTTAATGATGATAACTTTTCCCCTCTCAACATTAAAGATATTTCAAAAAACACAGAGGATAATTCAAATAAGTCATCGTTAGATTTTCAAAATAAAGAGATAGCTATAGAACATCCTTTGATTGTTTCCAAACAAGGATCACTTGAATCACCTTGTCTGAAATTATATGACCAAAATGAAGAATCTAGGGAAACTGGTAAAATTAGTTATTATGGTTACTTTGCCAACGATGATGTTATTGATCTATTTCAAGTAACCCAGAAAAGCTCAAATAATGAGAGATATTCTAATTCGGAAAACATTTCATTCAATCCTCATTTCAAAGCCAAAGATCATTCGCCTGATTTCGCTAACCAAGACGATATCCCGATCTATGATTCATATCATGAAGAAACCCCCATGCCTGTTCACAATCATAATTTATCTTCTGATTCACAAGACCTGGCCAGTTCTTGTGAACAGCAAAATTTTACAAGCTTATCCCAGTTGTGCTGTAACTTTATTTGTACAAAAAAGTCATTTTTTTTGTTGTTCCCACTTGCACTCATTTTGTACAAAATCGGATTGCATTTTAAATTTTAAGTTTTTTGATAGATTACTCTGGTATGTCCAACACCTTATGAAAGAACATCCAAAAGACGAGCTACCATTTTGGAAAGCTAAACTTTGTAAAGGAGGTACAGAACTTCCTCCATTACGAGATCATCAAGCTATAACGGAAATTCATCCTTATTTTTATGATCCAATAGATATGCAGTTGGAAAGAAGTTTTTGCGAGAAAGAAATTTCGGAAAAAACTCCAACTGGAGTTATACATTCTTATTCCGCATCCAACGTTAACAATCCAAGAAAAGTTCTGTTCTTAACACTAACGTTGGAAAGTTACATACGTGTAGGAATAAAAATGAGAAGGTGGCTCCATTGGAAATATCATTTCACCTAGTCAAATTTTTGTATATAATTAGAGTAGGAGTAGGATTAGTTTAGTTAGGTTTATTTTTAAATAGTTGATAGTCAAAATAAGAGAAGAGATTATCCCTATTGTCTACACAACCCTAGGAAATGTCTGCTTCTCACTTTGTTAAGTATTTTTCTCCATAAATAAAGTTTGCTTTGGTCAACATCGTTTGACATTTACAAAAGACACCTTTGTCTCTATCAAGATTTTGAACTTCTGCTTCTATGAATGACAAATTCTTTTTCTTTGAAACTTGATCTTTATTATCAATAGAACTTTAATCCAGATATGATATTACTTTCAACTCCAAAAAATTGAAGAAAGAAATCTTAGCGAAGCAATTGTTTTACATCAGTACAATGAAAGGAATCAATGACAAAATGAGGAGTCCCTGTAGAAACAGCGATTACCAAAGAAGCTCTATTATTGTCGTCCAGAACTTTCTTAAGGAAAGAAAATCGATTTCCTCCCTGCTAAAGGAAATCGCAGCATTCAGGGAAGCAATCCAATGAAAACACTATATCTCAAAGAATAAGAGGTCTCATCACGAGCCGACTTATCATCATCATAGATATTATAACTTGCTGACTTTGCCAAAACTGTCCACAAAAACAGGGCAACGACTCAAGATTGTTGCAATCAAAAGACAAGGGGCCTCATCATGAGCCAGATTGTTCAGCAAAAGTATAAATCAAGTGAGTGACTGTGTCATAATTTGGCCACCAAACCAAGACATTATTCTTTAGAGAATAAAAAAGAAAAAAGTGTCAAAATGAGTTTTTCTCTGAATGGTTGTAAACACACTTAAGAAGGATAAAGGATCATTACTAGTTAATAGGTAACCCTGTCGAGGCTATGGACGCCTGCTGGCAGCAGAGGCTCTACCTGCGACAAAGAAGCATATTTAAAAAAGGACTGCTATACAGGGAAGACTTTATTTTAATTTTTATTTAAGACCAAGTAAGGGCTGGTGTAAACGCAAGAACAAGCTAAGGATACAAGTAAAAAGAAAGGAGTTGAAACGAAATATCATTGATAGTTTGAAGTATAATATTTTTATCTTTCTATAATAAAGTTTAAGTTTTCTGAGAAATTTTTTTTATTACTTTTAGAAGTTTGAAAAATGTCGAAAGAAGGTCAGAGATAACTGGTTCTCCCAAGTGAATTGCCGATTGTTGTGGCTAGCAACAACCTCCCCTTTTCATTTAAGTGTTTGTCCAAAATGCTAAATGAATGGGTACCCCTAGTTTAATTTTGAGAAAAATCAAGTTTTCCTTCTTCAAAATAAAGCTACCATCGCAAGCTTAGAGAGAGGTCTTTCGAATATTTTTAACCTAAGTCTACAATAAGGTAAAGGCCTTTAAAAAATTGCATTAATGCGCAAGGCCCCCCATGTTAAGCCTAACGTCGCATCGCAGTGAGTAATATTCATAAGGAAAAACCTCTAAATCTGCCGATCTCCAATAACACTGATCACAAGATCGCAAATCGCAGAAAATAAAATGGCAATACTTAACAAACATCAAACTTCTGCGACCCGCATGTTGCGACCTGCGATGTTGCGATCGCCGCGATGGCGCAATCTGCGATCAGGCGATTTGTGATTAGCATGACTTGCGATGGCACGATCTTCAATGTAACGTAAGCAAATCATGAATCATTTAATCGCGAATCCTTCGGGCACACCATTCAAAGAAAAGATACTTACCATAATCTAACCCCAAATCATGCGATTTTAATGATAGCAAATGGATTAGTTGTCAGTTATTTAATGAAATAAAGACGCGTTCTTTTCTAAAGAATTATTTCACGTAAGGTGGCATATTTGGTATATCTGTTGCATTTAAAACTCTCCCATCACCTTTCTCAATCAGTCATTTCCACTTCGCTCATAATCTGCAGGAACCGAGAGATAAGAAGATTCAAAAGCCGAACGCAGAAGCAAATGGGAAAGAAACATAAAGCCCAAGGCTCCGAGACGAAGGAAAAGACGAAGGAGATGGCGCCCTTGTACACAGACACTGCATGCAACAAGGGCGCTGGAATTTCGACCTGGGAAGTTATGTATAGGCTGCTGGAGGAAGAGAATCCTAAAGTAATGAAGGTTGATAGCGCCGCGGGATCACAAAACTCTTCTGAGGCATCCTTAGAAGAGCTGGCATGTTCATTTCTACACCGAATAGCAGCTAGACCCAAGTACAGATATGATCAGATGGATACTTGAAAATGCAGAGTTACAAGGTAGACAATTCAAAGCTCAAGGGCATGGACTCATAGGATCATTCACCGCGCAAGACTTAAAGCTTATGTATCATCTGCTTGAGCCTCAAACGACCTACAACACGCAATTTGTCAAGAAATTTGCAGCAGAGAACCCAAATCCAGCAGAAACCACTAAAGAATGGACCAGAAGAGAGGAGCCGCTAAAAAGGGACAAAAACGGTATGTACAGCACTGGTTCCCTCACATCTCCATATTGTTTTGCTGCGGCCATGCTCTGCAGGCTGTTTGGGATGCCAGACATAAATAAATTTTCGTCTGAATGGCTACCACTCATAGACGCTGCCACAAACGCCGATCTTGTGGATTGGGCCAAGATATTTTCTGATAACCTATACACTGTTGTTATGAATTACCGGTCTAAGAGATCCTTGTCTCAAAGGGTCTATCCTCCTTTTTATCTATCTGCTTATATTATGGATTCTATTTGCTATGTATCTAAATTCCCAACTATGTGGAAATGGAATACCCAAGACCCGTCACCTATTCATGTTTATCACAAAGTATTATGGGATTCACAGTTTGCCCCTCACTTCTATCAGATTTGCCACGGACTCATCTTACCCCTATATAAGATGATGTATGGTGAAGAACCCCTGAGGTGCTCACCCAAAGCACAAATAGACATCATCCCCGTCGCAAGATGGTTCGAGGAAGAATGGTTCACTTATATTAGAGTGTTTGGGAGCACTGTACCTCCACATGTCCTACCTCTGTATGTCGCCGACAAGCTTTTGGCTAGGGAAATCGCCTATCAGACTTGCTCAGAAGGTGGCCTGACCAAAGAGCTTAAAGACAAGAAGAAGGCCATATGGCCTCAGTTTCCTGTAGCTTGTGGGGCCTTCTCATTGTTCGATGTAGGACACGCTTTCGCTGAAGTGGATAATGTGATGTCTCTACAGTTATTTAAATTCCCCGCTCGACCTTTTGACCTAAATAATGTTGCCCATGATTTCACTATAAGTGTCAAAATAAAAGTGTTCGTTGGAAAGAAGGATTTATTTGATGATTTGTTTCAAAGTAAAAGTTCATTCCAGGAAGTTTTGCGAGAAGCTCGGTCGAGGTTATCCCCAGATGACCTCCAAATCTTTTTGTTATTCAGAGAAAGAAGGCTAGCTAGTGTTCCTCTAGAAAAAATGCGACTGCTCGCCAGAGAGCCTACTCCCAGTGTCAGCCTCAGCAGAAACTCCAGTACTTCCAAATCCAAATCTGACGCTGCCCAAGGAACTCCTGAACGTTCTAAAAAGTCTGCAAGCGACCAAGGAAAAGGCAAATAAACAGCCAAAGATACAGCTCAGTTAAGTGCAATGTCGCAACAGCAAGTTATCGCCTCCCCACCAAGAGATTTCCCTCCTTCCGTCATTAAATCGCCACTAGTCACAACAGAGCTCGACAAAGAATGGGAAAACTTCAACGAGCTAATCAGCCTTGAAGGGAAAGTCCCGAGAACACCTGTGAGCGATGCACAGGTAACATAGGAAATGGTTTCAACCATGGTCGGTAGTGTCTCAGAAACGGAGCACAGTCATATCGCTCCACCTTCTGAGCTCCTACTCAGTATAGAGGAAATTCCCCCACTGGATGTATTCTATAGTCCCCAACATAAAGCAGTGGTGAGGAGACAAAGAAAGAAGAGAAAGCTGGAGAATATGTTGTCACAGGACGCTGAACATTTAGACGTCTTATGGAAAGACCCTAACAACAACCCGACAGAAAATCTCACGAAGTTGTCTCACATCGCAGGAGCATACGCTTCTGCGACTATCGACAAGGCGTCGGAAGTTCAGCAACTGTTGAGGGAACAAGAAAACCAAATACAGCTACTACAACAACAGCTACAACAAGCCAATGCTAGTATTGAAGCGTCCAGACAACTCGAGAAACTACAAGAGGACTTTCAGCAAATGTAGATAAGCTACCAAAGAAGCCTAGATGAAAAAGAAAAGCAGCTGCAAGCTTTACAAGAAATACACAAGGATGAGCCCAACCTTGCCGAATTTGTTTCAGAGTCTGCTGGCTTAAATGAGCAACTTCTGTAGCAACAGGAAGAGTTGGGATGTAAAATATCGCAGTGGAGTCACTATTGCGAGCTGAGCGATAAACTCACCAATCAAGTGACAGACTTGCGAAGTGATTATGACCAGGTTGACAGACGAGTGACAGAGTATCTACCTTGGCAAGATGGAGAGGAAGGGAAGAGAGAAAATGCACCCAGAATAAATGAAAGCCATAAATAATTTCTCTTTAACAGATGGGACGATCAAATCAGGCAGGCAGAACAGGCAACAGAGACAGCGGCGACACAGGTGAGCGTTCTTATCAACTGTGTAAATGAAAATTTACATAGAACCAACTTAATCACAGAAACCACCCCGGGATACCTAACAAACAAGTCACGAATAGAGGCAGAATGGAAACAGAAGGTGCAGGAAAAGGGAAAAGCGATCCAGGCATTGAACAGGTTGAATTGGGAGTGTTATTGGGCATACTTAGTCAAGCCACACAGTCAATGGATGACTGTGAAATGCATCATAAACTCAGCCGAGAAAGTAGTGCCATCTCTCATAGATTCTGTTTTCGCAGCCCAACTCAGCGCAGAAGTCGGCCAACCGACTCTTCTCAAATCCATGATGAACACTTGCAGTTTTAAGGACCAAATTCAGAAATAGCTTATTTTTAGTAGTTTGTTGTTTCTTTTTATTTAGATTAGAAAAGGATGGTCATTTGAGAACCGTATCCTAAAATTTTGTAAAAACACTATATTATAATTAGGAAGTAGTATTTTAACCCTTCTCATGATTTAGAGAAGGGTCAGAGATTGTCAAAAACTTATCCTCAGAACATGCACTTCTGCACCCTCAGAGGAGGTTTTTATGAATGGATGGATCGAGATTTATTTTTACTTGTATCTTGATATCTGCTACTGATGTTGCACTTTTGTACTCTTGGTAGATTTTAGAACAAGTAGAGATAGATCGTTTTGCTTGAAGCTTATGGGTAGAATTAGTCATAAATGGTACTTTTATCTCTTGGCAATTCCTGCTTATATTCTTTAAGTGATTTACAGTTTCAGTTGTTTATATGTTATGGCATAAATGTATGGGTTATCATTTGGCACTTTTGTACAGTGGAGTCATATTGTTTATGTTTGACATATGAATAGCTTATTATGCGATATGTTGTTCACAACTGTTTTGCCTAACTTCTTATGCAAAGTGGTTTATCTTTAATGCTTTCTATTCTTATGATAGCTGAATGATCTTTATTACCAGTTATTGTTCGAAATCTTTTTAGATCACATAATGAAAGATATACAATCCCGGGTTAGAATAGATTTGATGTGTTGTTTCTCACTAGATTACAATAGCATAGAGTAAAGTTAAAGAATATGAATTAGATTAGCTTTAAAATACTCTTAGATCATCATAGTTCAACTCTACACACACACACACACCCAAGATTGGGAAACTGGTCCCGTTATCCCCAGTGGGACCCGCTATACCAAACGGATAAGGAGATGCCAACCAAGGTCCGGACCGGGTGGGTATCCCCCTTGTTGTTGACCCGATTTTCGGGGCTTCAACAGGACCTTGTAATTTGACCCCCAAAAGGGGCACTTCGACACACAACACACAATACATATGCACGTGCCGCCAAAAACTACAACATTGTAGAAGATTTTGTGCAAGCACCATTGGCTATGTTGATGCTCGAAGTATTACAAACATACCCAACACAACGCAAAGCTTTTCTTTCAACTATTGGTGGTATCGACCCAACGGATTCCATGCTTGCTATTTTTGACATGGACAAGTGTAAACCTCCCCTTTCTCACTAGCTTGCATTTTAGGTGCATATAACTTCGAAAGGTAAAGGTATACACAGAACTGTCATCGAGGAAGGTGCTTCTACCTACGTCATGCCAGCTTCATGTTGGCTTGCACTGGGTTCTCCAACCCTAACCCTGCCATCAAACTCCCTGAAAGCTTTCGACAACCACACTTTCATCCCAAAACAGTACTTTGCTAGCTACCCCATCACTCTGTATGGGAAAATAGTTACAGCGGACATAGAAGTTGTAGAAAAAAAACTCGACTATAATCTCTTGTTGGGTCATAGTTGGACATATGCCATGATGGTTTTTGTATCTACTATCTTTCTTATAATCCTATTTCCATTGTGTTAGTGTCGATATCTTCATCCCTCCATCAGAGATCAAATCCTCTTGTTGCATTTCATATTAGGTGTCCCACCCAGTCATTTGCATTCCATTAGGCGCATGGATCATCTGACGGTAGTGGCTTTCCTACAGTTTCCCTGATGTCATTTACCTGTTGGTTCATGTTTGTTCATTAAAAAGCATATATAGTCTTCTTTTTGTCTTAAAGATTTCAAAAGTCTTTTTAGGGTTTCATTGTCAATTAGGTCTACGGTTTCATTAGGGTTTCATCAAAAAGTGTTTCAAAATGTCTAATAACAACCATCAGTCACATGAGGAGGTTCCAACATCAATAAATTTCATCATCAACTGCTCAGAGATGTGTCTTTCCTCAAAACTCTATTTTGAGGAAAAACAGAGTATTTTTGTTTTTATTGTTCAAATTTATGTAATTTTATTTTCTTCATATGTAATTCACTCTACCTATAACCCTGGTCAGTCTCCTAGCCCCAGTAGCTCCAACCACCTGCAAAACAAACAAAGCATAGGTCATTCAGTACATCACAAGCTAAAAAAGGTGAAAAAAGTTCAAAACAGAGTACAAAAATAAAGCCATTTTCCAAACATTATGAAAGTGGGTTTTGCCAAACAAAAAATTAAAAGCTCCTTGTATATAAGTCATGCCTTCAATTTGCAAAGTTTATTTGCACTCCAAGACAAAGTGGAAGCAAGGCAAAGTTGTGTTGGTGAGCAAGCAAGAGAAAGTGGGTGAAAATCGCTCCAAGACAGCAGGCGTGGCGCATTGGGCAATTGGCATGGCGCACATAATTGGCGTGGCGCATTGGGTTGTGATTTCCAGTGCAAATTTACATAGGCACGGTGCACATAACTGGTGCAATGCATTGGGTTTGATGTGTGGTGCATACAACCAGCAAGCCCGAAACCTTCAACAATTCATTCCAAATCACCCAAAACTTGTGGATCATCACTTGTTCAAGTAGGTTGAGCCTCTACCACTGTTTTTCATCCAAGTTTGGTGGTTGTTTCATGGTGATTGTTTAAAAGAAATCAAACCCTATCTCTTCAAAATTTTCAAAGGAAATTGCTGCCTAGGGTTAGTATTGACTATTTTGGCTACCAAGTCCACTTACCATTCCCTAACCCTATATCCCTAATTCTCATTAACCCTGTGTCCCTAATTCTCATTATCCCAAACCTTCGATACATGTTCCCAAACCCTAATTACTATCCCAAAGCCTAAAACCTATCCCTAAAACCCTTCTATTCCCCAAATTCTAGTCAACAACATTCCCAAAACCCATCTTACCCTCTCCCTTCATAGCCCCTCATACATTTTCATACCCTTGGCAGCAAAAGATCAAAGACACTTAAATCTCTTCATACTCATCAAGAAAACTCACACAATAGCAAGCATCGTGAGTCTTAGTTGGAAAGGACTAATATCCACTTGGAGAGGAGGTTGGAGAAAGCCATCAATGAGAATAATATGTTGAGAAACATGGCATATCATTATTTGTCAAGGAATATGGTGTGCCAAGCTAGAATCAGGAGTTTGAAGGCCAAATTGAAGAAGAGATCGAGAAGGAAAAAAGCGCAAGATAAACTTCAGATCTTGGCTGAGGCTTCCTTGGCCCAACACAACACTTGATGGAGAGAAATCAGCCCAAATTTCAAAAAATTTGGGACACTTTTTGCATTTTTGAAATTTTTGGGCTAAAACACAGAAATTTTTGCTCTATGTGTCGCGCCACGTGGCGTTTGCTTTTGCTAGGAGGCTCCAAATCATAAAAACTCATCATTTTGGATTTGGCATGGAAAATTATGTTTTCCTACTTATAGCCAAGAAATTTGAGCAGGTTTTGAGCCCTCAAAAAGGTCAAAAACACTCAAAAAATGACCTTATTGCCCCTATTTTGACACACAGGAAGTAATGTTGGGAGAACTGAATTTTGGAGGCGAAAATGGAGACCAAATTGACAAATTCTACATGAGTTGGAAAGTAGACAGGAAAACCTTTCCAACAAGCACACTTGGAGTGAATTTGGACATCGGGAAGGCCTCCAAAAGTGGGTCCAAACAGGTGCTACGCATAGAGAATCAAGCGCAACGCATAGAGGAAATTTTGCCAGTTTGACCAAGTATTACTCTGTTTTTCGCCAAACTTTGGCTAGTTTGACTTTTTCACTTTCTTAGTGGAAAATTTGCGATGTAATTTCATGTATACTGATGGATCATGATGTAAATATGTCAAATTTTCACTTAGGAAGGTAGATTCATCTGTTAAAAGGTTGTTTGAAACTGAATGAATCAGTTCCCTTGTTTCTAGAGGCATGTTGTTCCACTGCCTGATTTCTATTTCTTAGTTTAAAATTAGTTGGATCAGCTCCTAAACATGTGAGCTCGACCCATAGAGGCTAGGATGAGCTATGCTTTGTCTATATTATGTGTTTTTTCAGTCATTAGAATGGTTGGACTCTTGAGAAAGTAAGGAGCTTCATTGTACACTCATATTAGCATTTTGGCTAAGGAATTGAGACCAGGGTTTGCAGCACTCTTTGTGATTCATGTGGCAATTTGTCTTGGTACAATGCTTTCTTTTGTAATTTTGAATTTATGTGATTTTATGCCATTATCTATCTTATTTCTTCTTAGCTAAATCAAACAAGGGAGAAAGATAGAATCCATTGAAATTACAGTGCTCTACCTTGGGTTTGCTTTAGTTTTTTATGTTTTCATCTGTTTGGAGACGATCCATGAGTTTTCTTGCCCTCTTCAGCTCCTCACTTGTCTAATCCTTCCATCTCATTCAATTTGAAGTGCCAAAAACAATTCCCTACCTTGCCCCATTGAGATCTCTGCAAGACTGAGCCTCATTCCCCGCACCCAAAATCTGCCTTTCCATTTGAGCCAACAAAAACATCATTTTATTCAATCAAACTCTTTCACACACATACCTAGCCTAAGTTCAGTATTTTTATCAGTCATCTTAATCCCTCATCGATCATAATTTGTTGAGATTGACCAGGAGAGAGCCCTCTCCCGACCTGGTAGGGCTAGCTACCAGGTTAAGTGTGGTTTGATGTTGGTCCTAGATCCTACCTTTCTCAGCCTGAGGTAGATTTAGGCTCTAACATAGTGGTGAATCAACTCGGGAAGAAAATCTTATTTGTTTATTAGTGTTCTTATTTTATAAACTACAGATGGAGTCTGAAGATTAGCCAGGTAGCCTTCGAAACGCTTTTGCTTTGCATTAGCGCAAGTAGATAAAATCTACTTCAGTCAATCTCCGATCTAGTCTTATAAACGAAACATCTAGCCTACAAATTTCCCCAGTAAATGAATCAAGTTAGATATGATTGTTGATGGTGGACAACAGTCAGACACATATGAAGACTAAAATCATTCACCTGGTGACTCCAGTGTTGAAGAATCCCAAGGTTCAGAATTGTTATGGTGACTCTACTCTTCAAGAACTAGTAGCTTGAATAATTTCTTGGTCAATTCATTGTTATCAAAATGGTTTCTCTAGATCGAAGGTATGCTCCCATGAGTCGAGATCACATTCCAGGTTTTCCAAATAAAATTCCTAACGTAGATTGGCAAAGGAATTTGCCTACGTTTAAAGATGATGATAGGAAGGATGCTGCTTTACATCTAGTTAGATTTCACATACATATTCGCAAGTTGAAGGTTGATTTTCCTAAAGATTGCTTGATGAAGATATTCATGGCCACTCTAGAAGGTGAAGTCGATCTTGGTATGAAATTTTGCCACCTGCTTGTATTTATTGTTTGAATGATTTTCATACCATGTTCTTTGAAAGGTATAAAGAATCTTATCCATCATTAAATTTGGTTCAGAACTGTTGCAAACATGTTTATAGTTTTATTGAACATCTTGAGAAACTTTATGAAGATGATGACTTCATGGATGATGAGATCATGGAAGCCTTGTATGAAAATCCATTTCAGCAGCATAAAGAGCGCTTAGAAGATACTCATCAAGATGCTCAGGAAACTTTGCAGCCGGATCAAGATCTTAGCACAGTGGAAAATGATGAAAGAGAAGGTTTTATTTCAAACATGTCCATAAAAGAAGACAGTATGCAAGGAAATCAAGTTTTAATTTCAGAATGCGATAAAGTCAAGTCGGTTATTTCAGATCTAAATTTAGATCGTGATGATCAAGACTACCTTGTTTTGAATACCATGAAGGAGAGCTCTGTTGTTGAGATCATCTGGAATGAAGAAGACAGAGTTATTGATCCAAATGTTCTCATTTCATTAGAACAAAGCCTTCATGAGGAGGTAATCCAGTCAGTTCATGAAAAACAAGAGATCTTTGTTCAAGTAAGTGAAAACTCTTCTTTCAACAACTCAGTGATAAATGATATTTTGATTGCCGTGTCATATGAAGATGATCAACAATGTTTTCAAATTTTAGAAGATCAGGGAATTAAGGACTGTCATTCAAGTTTTAAAATGTTTTAAAATTTTATTCATGAAGACAATCACTATTTGAGAAAAATAAAACAAAAAGTATTATCTCCTTTGTCTAAAGATGAGATAGATCAACTCCTTAAAGGTCATGTTATAGCCCAAGCTAATGCAGATTTGCAGTGCGCACATGGTCAAGAAAGTGTTGGTGAAACTTCTTCCTCTTTTGAAAATGATGACAATCTTGTAATTAGCTTTATAGATCAGCAAACAGATAATATTTTCTTTCATGAAGATGATAAGGCTGTCATGTTTGATAATCTTGAAGATTGTTTTCTGTTTAAGAATGACCTAGACCATGAAGTTGAGGAATATGAGCTTGAGAGAGACAATATGCCAGAATTTCTCATGCTCAAGGAATTTACAACTGACACTCAGATGGTAGAGGCTTATACCTCTCTATGCCTTCCTATCACTCAGTAATCAATTGTTCTTTCAGATCAGAATAAAGGGACTAGTATTTTTGCTGTTGGATCTCTGTTATGAAACCAACTCAAGAAAAGATAGAAAATATAGATCAACACCTTATTATTTAGCCTCTTCGAGGGGGAAACCTCCTTTACATTACATAAATGAACAATTCTTGGATGATTCAAATGAAAAAACCTCCTTTCTATATATAGGAATCTAAGGAGTCACAATATAAACTAGTCGACCTAACAATAATAATATAAAGCCACAAAAATAACAATAGAGGGATTCTATGGGGCACAGTAATAACAATATGGGGGCAATAGGAGCACAACAATATTAATAAGGGGTATAACTACAATAG
>APFE031006975.1:18290-44209 GCA_000404065.3 Pinus taeda
TCATGTTTGATAATCTTGAAGATTGTTATCTGTTTAAGAATGACCTAGACCATGAAATTGAGGAATACGAGCCTGAGAGAGAAAATATGCCAGAATTTCTCATGGCCAAGGAATCTACAGCTAACACTCAGATGGAAAAAACTTATACCTCTCTGTGCCTTCCTATCACTCGGCAACCAGTTGTTCTTTCAGATCAGAATGAAGGGAGTACTTGTATTTTTGCTACTAGATCTCAAGACAAGCTAGTGCTTCAGGACTTTCAAGATCCTTTCGACATTCTTTTGCAAGCATTAGAAAAGATAAATGTTGCCTGGTTTGTTATCATAAGCCTTGGTTTCAGTGGTTATTGTGAGTTGCCTACATTTACATCGTTCTACCTGCTCGGGAAAAGTGAGAGCAGAATTTCAGTATGTAGCCATCTACTGGATTGGTTACATTGGAAGGCTCACTACACATGATCATACATATTTCATCAGTAGGTAGGTGGTTGTCATCATGATTTGAAGCTCTCAAATCTCGATGGTCTGTTGCCATTAAAAAGCTTTGTAAGTACTTGTTTCAGTTAAGTAAGTCTTGAGTCATATTTTGTTTTCGTCAGTTTTAAGTGTCTAGTTTCAGTTGTTGAATGTCTAGTTTCAGCTTTTGAGTATCTTGTTTCAGTTTGAGTTAGTCTTACTCATTTAAATTATGAGTCTTGAGTCTTGATTTTCGATGTTTTGTTGTCAAGATATTGGTTTTGGTTTGTCGAAGTTATTGACTCCATAGCCCAATGGACGAAGGTACTGCCTGCTTTCCCAGAGATCTATAGTTCTTGGCACCTCCAAGGAGCTACCACCCCCATTGGAGCCAATGTTAGTGTCGATATCTTCATCCCTCCGTCAGAGATAAAATCCTCTTATTGCATTTCATATTAGGTGTCCCACCCAGTCATTTGCATTCCATTAGGTGCATGGATCATCTGATGGGAGTGGCTTTCCTACAGTTTCCCTCATGTCATTTACCTGCTGGTTCATGTTTGTTCATTAAAAAGCATATACAGTCTTCTTTTTGTCTTAAAGATTGCAAAAGTCTTTTTAGGGTTCCATTGTCAATTAGGTCTAGGGTTTCATTAGGGTTTCATCAAAAATTGTTTCAAAATGTCTAATAACAACCATCAAGCACATGAGGAGGTTCCAGCATCAATAAATTTCATCATCAAGTGCTCAGAGATGTGTCTTTCCTCAAAACTCTGTTTTGAGGGAAAACAGAGTATTTTTGTTTTTATTGTTCAAATTTATGTAATTTTATTTTCTTCAAATGTAATTCACTCCACCTATAACCTTGGTCACTCTCCTAGCCCCAGTAGCTCCAACCACTTGCAAAACAAACAAAGCATAGGTCATTCAGTACATCACAAGCTAAAAAAGGTGAAAAAATTTCAAAACAGAGTTCAGAAATAAAGCCATTTTCCAAACATTATGAAAGTGGGTTTTGCCAAACAAAAAATTAAAAGCTCCTTGTATATAAGTCACGCCTTCAATTTGAAAAGTTTATTTGCACTCCAAGGCAAAGTGGAAGCAAGGCAAAGTTGTGTTGGTGAGCAAGCAAGAGAAAGTGGGTGAAAATCGCTCCAAGACAGCAGGCACAGTGCATTGGGCAACTGGCGTGGCGCACATAACTGGCGCGACACATTGGGCTACGATTTCCAGGGCAAATTGACATAGGCACAGCACACATAACTGGCATGGCGTGTTGGGTTTGATGTGTGGTGTATCCAAACAGCAAGCCCGAAACCTTCAACAATTCATTCCAAATCGCCCAAAACTTGTGGATCATCACTTGTTCAAGTAGGTTGAGCCTCTACCACTGTTTTTCATCCAAGTTTGGTGGTTGTTTCATGGTGGTTGATGTATGGTGATTGTTTAAAAGAAATCAAACCCTATCTCTTCAAAATTTTCAAAGGAAATTGCTGCCTAGGGTTAGTATTGACTGTTTTGGCTACCAAGTCCACTTACCATTCCCTAACCCCATATCCCTAATTCTCATTAACCCTATGTCCCTAATTCTCATTATGTCAACATGCTTTTATCCATTCCTCATGAACTGACCAATCCATGGATCCTACCGGCTCCTTCAGACCTTGACACATTCAGAGAACAAATGTCGTTGTCACCAGCTGAATTGGCCTACCAAGCCATTCAATCTGCATCCTCATCTCTGGTCATGTTGGTTACTACCAACAGTACCACCGCCCCTCCCATAACCGCTCCTCCTTTAGATCCACTCGATCAACTCCTATCTACAGATGAAGTTATTCGAAAAATCATGAGTTTTGGAGAGCAAAATTGGGAGGATTGGCACCAATGTGTTTCAATATCTGATTCAAACACAATGCCTCTTCAAATCCTGTCCCCTGACATACCAAAAATCGTTTCCTCACCCTATAGGACCATCCAAACTTTGGATGTAGAAGGAAACATGGGCAACACTTCCAAATCATTGCCCATCGATATTTATGTCAAGACAGGCATCGTGGAAAACATCCAGATTGGAGCTGATTGCAATCCTAAGGAAATTGCGAGCTCCACCTACTTATTTAAGGAAACCCACGATGTATTCAGTGGGTATCACGAGGAAATGTATGGCATTAATCCGTCTATTTCCGCGCATGAGATCCAGATTTACGATGATGAAAAACCCATTGAGTGTCAAATCACTTCCCTGGAAATAGTCGTTGAACCCCTGCCCGGCACTATTACCGAAGAAGGCTTACTATACCTTAAACAGCTGGATAAAACCTGTTGAGATGTCAATTGGGCACTCGAGGCTCACAAGCATTGGGTACAATCCTAATTTTTGAAAGAGATTAAGCTTTGTTTTTACCAAGTGGGCGACCTAGTGTTGCTCTATCATCTGAAAGATGACCTCTTGGAAGCATGCACACTTCAACCCATATGGATAGGTCCCTATGTCGTAAAGAAAGTCCTCCCCATGGGAGCATATGAACTATAGGACTGGGAAGGAGTCTCGCTCAAGGAGCCCAAATATGGGCTCTATCTGAAAGAGTATTATGCCTAGTACTGCACTGGGCATGTGCTTTGTAATTTTATGTATTCATAAGTTTTGCTTTCCTTTTCTGGTGTGATTGGATTGTTTTGTTATTTAGTGGAGTACTTGTCTCATACATTATTCTCGTAATGCAGATGTCTTACTCACCCTTAGAATACGTAGGATACATGGATGGTGCCAGTGGTCACACATGGCACATTGCATCAGTTGCTTGGGTCATCTACACACCTGAGTCGGAACTATTTTGTTTCGGGGGAGACTTTCTTGGAACCGCCACCAACAATATTGCCGAGTACATGTTCATAATTTCATTTCTCGTAGAAGCATCATCAAGGGACATCTCCAATCTGGTGGTTAGGTTAGACTCCCAGCTAGTCATTATGCAATTGAAAAATCATTATCACATTCGTAATCCAACCTTGTTACGTCATTATCTAAGGGTGCGACTCCTGGAACGTCAATTTGATATAATCACATATGAACATGTTCCTCGATAATTTAATGCGGTTGCTAATTCATTAGCTAACTATGTATTAGATTGGCACCTGTCTCATTCTTTATAGAAGCATGCATGAACAGTAAAAATTTGTTGAGTTAAAAAAAAAAAAATACAAAAACATTTAAAAACACATTTACGCCATCAAAATACCAAAAAATTTGTATAGATATATAGATAAAAATCCAGTCTTTTACATCAAAATATTTCAAAACTTGAATGATTTAAGTACAAAATGGCTATAAAAGCCCAACTATAAGCACTCATTGGCTACACCAAAACACCTGCTAAAAAGAGCCTATTGTTCCAAAAATGCAAAAACCGCTCTAGCTACTCTCCGAAGAGGAACAAGAAACCGCTCAAGTACACCGACTGTGTGTCGCTACATATGGGCAAGAATCTCCCTCATCAGAAGGAGGGGACACCCATGGTCAAACCCTCTAGGTTCCTCAGAACCTTACAGAGACTGTCGGCATCACCCCCTCCAGCAGGTAGTTGGCCTCCTCGTCGCATATGGTGAGGTTCGTCTGCGGGTCGTAATGGCGCCACATCTATGTTAAGCATAAAACTTCATGTCAATTCTTATTTCACCTATGAAAAACATTACATAAACATTTGAAAGTCCAAAAATACTTAAAAGTACTGTTAAAAATCTTTCTCACCTTGAGGACCCCAATTGGTCCCGAGCGGCAACATCAAGTCCGGGTCGCCGGTAAAGTCCATGCCCTCATAAGCATAGTCCTCAATCATCACAATTTGGTGATGAAGCCACTGGAAGAAATATTCATCGGAGAAATGTCAGATCAGTCCTCCTCCTATGCGAGGATTGAATGATGACCAGCGACCCTGCCTTGGCTCCCTCGGATCAAGGGGACCTAAGCTCATCCTTGGGCGCATAACAGGAACCCTCTCAAGGAAGAATGAAACTATGATGGTACCATACCAAAAACTATGTTGGGTATGAGTCTTGCATGTTGTTAATTCTGCCTTCAACTGGCAAAGCATTGCTTCACACCAGTTGAACATCTGTGGCTGGACACAGTCAACTGCAAGCAACAGTTGGTCCTTTGTCGCAACGTGGGGACTCTTTGACCCCACTAACTGCAAATCAACCATAAAACTACCCTCATAGGCCTGGATCTTATCCTCTCTATGGGGACTCTATTGTTGACTAGTCCACTCTCAAGGATGCAGTAGGATTGCACCAGCTCTGAAGTAGATCATGGATTTTCCCTACCACCGGTGAGGTTTGCCTATGCCCCATGGCATGAAAAACCAGTCAAAAAATATATGTCATCACGGTCAATAGATAGCTCCTATTCTCCAATCCTGAACACTTGTTCGTGTTCATCCCAACGCTGCATAATCCATCTCAATAAATCCTCCTACCCTTTCATCAACTCCAACTTTGCATACTTCAATAAAATGTAGCCACGCAATGCAAGTATGCATTTTAGATCATTTCACATCAGTAATTCCTGGCTATCATGGGCCTGTTCTCTACATAAGTGAGTCATTATGGCCTAAAACTTGCACAAAATAACCCTAAAAATAGTTAAAATGGGGAAAAAACAATTCAGGAATCTATGCATGAGGGTTTTAACTGCGCCCTTCAAACTCTAACACTACCCCTAGTGCTTCATAGGGAGTATTAACACCCTCCAGTGGCTCGTACAGAGTATTTAACACTCCCCACAGGCCATCTGGAGTGTGTTAGTGCAAACGGGGCTTTAGGGCACCTCAGATTTGCAAAATTCCACCCCTGAAACTGTCAAAAAGAGTTTAACAATGCATAGAACAAGGTTTTAGCCTTTACCTAGGACTTATGACACATCGAATGGTCACTTGGATCTTCTGCAATGGTCTGTGGAAAATTTGCTCCTCTTTAGCTCCAAAATGCTTTCACAAAACTCAAATTGTGAAAATCGTGAATGTAAAAACTCAAACATTTCCTTATATTTATTTTTGGAGACATGATTTTTTGAAATCATCAAAGAGGAATTAGTCCATACTCCATGATTTTTTTCATGCATGAACCCATATGCTAGGAGTTGCTTCCTTTTTATACTTTTGACCGCTTTTTGATGAATGTACCTTCAGGAATGTAAAGCAGTAACAGCTGCATGCAATTCTCAATAGAGCACTTTTTGGGATATTTTATTGCTCTTTAAAAAATAGAAACATCTTCGAGCCTTTCATCATTGGGCTCATTAAACATATACGATGATGGTTTGAGCAACTCTTTTTCGATCTTTTTCTAGCTCATTAAACTGAAAAAGACCAATTGAGCAATTCTTTTTAGGCGCTTTTTCTCGCTCATTAAACTGAAAAAAATCCCGAGTTTTGTCTTTAGGCTCATTAAACATTTATAAAGATGACTCGAGAATTATTTTAGGTACTTTTCTCGCTCGTTAAATTGAAAAATCCCAATTTTTTGTCACTGGGCTCATTAAAAATATACGGCAACAACTAGAGCACTTTATTTTTGGGAGCATTTCTCGCTCTTCAATCGAAAAATCCCCGAGTTTTTCTCTCCTTCAAGCTCGTTAAAACATCGAAGGAGGAATGAGCAATTCTTTTACCTCTTTTTCCTCGCTCACCAAACTCAAAAAGATACCTTGAGTTTCCTTCATTTGACTCGCTAAAATTTGATGAAGGTATTGAGTTTGTCGTCACGTGATTCATTAAAAATTCACGACGAAAAACGAGTTTAGTCTGTCTCCTCGTACTCGTAACAAAATGAGGTCGACATCTATTGAACATAGGTTTCTCTTTATCCGGATTCAATAGATTAACTTATGGAAAAGTAGCCCATCCGGGTATACTATGAACCTTTTGTCGCACCCGGTTAACAACTATGACAAAGGGACCACCATGGAGTTGATCTTTACAATCTTTTCAAACTCTCTAAATATGAAAAGACCACCAATTTGTCTATTCTAGACTACTTAAATTATACAAACAAGATATAGAGTCACTCTTTTTACGATACTTTTCAGACTCTTAAAAAATGAAAATCGACGATTTTACCTTCTGGACTCATTAAACTAATTAGATAGGGTAGAGAGTCGCTCTTTTTGCGGTCCTTTTCAGACTCTTTAAATATGAAAAGATCGATGAGTTTACCCATCTAGACTCAGTAAACTAATCAAATAGGGAAATTTGACAGTATAGCTGCATTCAGTATTAGAAAGTGTGGTTTGGCAGTAATCATTCCCTTGAACATGGCACTCCCTTAGATAAACATTCCTTGTGATGGCCTCTCAATATGAATCCTACCATCCTATGAGTTTAGCCTAAATACCCTGATGTAATTGCATCTTTGTATCCTAACACTCTATAGTGTTCATGAGTCTAGTGCTGCATGGTTAAAACCATTGTCGTGCCTTCTATTGCTCAAGAGTTAACCTTTTGTTTCCTCCTTCAACCCATCAAGCATATCCTTCCATCATTCCCTCCATTGTTTAGACCCACATTCTCAAAATATTCATCAAAAAACAAAATCATTCTTGTCCCATTTCGTGTCGATTGATGTAGGACACATTATTTCCTGCCTTTCGACAGGTTTCTTCCTATCGACTTCAACACTCTATCTAGGAAGACAACCCAAAAACACATTCAGTGCCTTGGTACTTGCAGACATTAGTGGCAGGTTGCCTTTTGTTTGATTAGGGGTTCTCATTATTGGCTCTTGGTTAAGCGATTCTAACAGGTGTTCAACGACAAAAACATATTTCACACTCATTAGATTGTATTGTGCATCTTGGAGACCATCACCATTATCGGTGGCCTTCTTCGCATATGTTAACGGTCTCCATTATTAGCTGGTAATCAAATTATTTTGTGCATGTTCGATGTCAACGCATATATTCACATGTATCGATCTATGTTGTTCGGTGAAGCGGAAATCAAGACCTTGGGTAGAGGCTTACATCATTCAGCCTTGTTTCCTCTCCCAAGCTACGGATATTGTTTTCTGGAGACAGCTTATCAAGATGATTCTATTATGACACCGGATCTGCATTGTGCTTATTAGCAGCCAGCAATTGTCATTTTTCATATCTCTTTGGAGAAAATCACTCTGACATAGCTACTGAGCATGGGAATACCTGACTCGGGACATGATTTTAGCAGTTTATATATATGTGTTGTATCAGGTTTCCAATACTGCCCAAAGCTTCGATCCTCTCTCTCTTTTTGAAAGGAAAATTACAGTTTTAGTAAAGTATTTTAGCCATCGTCGTTGCCTCTGATCTCATACTTTAGGGGGAATATGTTATACAACAAATTTACCTCCTCGTCAACTTAGAGGGGAAAGACATGATAGTTGAAACAAAGACCACAATCATAGGCCTTGATTCCACACTAATGTTGGCTGTGCACTAACAACCTACATTATAAAGCTTGTTACCAAGCCTGGAGATGTGTTAGTGACCCTACTAAAGCATGTTTCTAATACGGGAATAGCAGTAGTGAAACTTGGTGAAGTTCCAAGGGTCAAAGGAACGAATTGACTCACAAATATCTAGATATTTCTCCCTAAAATTACTCAAGCAAGGAAACATCCAAATTCGAGATATTTGGAGGATTTCTAATCTGAAAAAAGGATTCAAATGGGAAAGATCTGAAAAGCATAGCAAGTTCATTGCTTTTTCCCTAGTGAACTCAAGGAGGACCTTGGCAACCCTAACTCAATTGCTATATAAGCAAAGTGAGGGTTATTGTGAAAAGGGTCAGAGCATTTGAAAGGATAGCATACTTGACTGTTGAGCATTGACTCATATCATAAGAAGTGAGCAAGAAGGGAGAGAGAAAGAGAAGTTGGAGGGGAAAGGAAGGTTGATATAACATATGGTTGTAATCATTCTTCCAACATCAATATAGAACTGCAATTGTACTGTCTACTCGTGGTGTTGATACTATCATTCATTTAGTTGTTTGTTCAATGCCTATTAGCATGAGTAGCTTAGTTGTATGCAATTAGATGTTCTTTTATATATTCATGTATTAGTTATCAGAGTTGTATGATGTGATTACACTTGTCTCTTATATGTGCAGGACTTGACTTTGGATCCAGCTTTGAGGGAGTTCCACTTGGCTGAATTGCGATCTCCAAACAAATCTACACGGAGACTTGAGGTAATCTACTTCTAATGCTTTGATATTTAGTTATTTTCTATGAACATGCATGTAACTTTGTACATTTGCAAATAATCTTACCATCTGTTGAAGGTCCTGGGAAGGTCTTTGAGGGTATCTATATTCTCCATACATCATGCATTTTACCCCATAGCACACGCGTATGGGAGCCATTACTTGTTTGTCCTTCTTAGGTCTTGGTGTGTGTGGTGATTTTAGGATCTCTACCACAATCTCAGCACCTTCTGGAACATCCCCCGTAGTTAGGGCCGGCGCGGCCTCATCGGCAGTCACTTCTGCTATCTTCATACCATCCTTAGTTGTTGTCATTGTATCTATGCAGCAATCTATCACTCGTGAATTCAGAGGCTTAATCAACGCTCGGCTCACAACACTCAGGGCTCTACTCAATCGCTCAATTCGCAAATTACCAAGTGTTGTTTGTTGGGCATCCCTTTGTATTTTATAGCGCTTTTTGAATTTGAATTTGACCATTCCACCGAATTCCATTTCATTAATGCTTTCTTGGTGGTAGATTTCCAAAATATTTCCCATAAATCGTGCCTTAAATTCCTATCGCCCACTCCATTTGGCCTCAAGTCGAGCATCCCATCGTGAATAGTGACTTCAATGGTCACTTTCTGACCAATCAGCGCGACAGCGCAGCCCCCCGTGCACAGTCGTGGACCTTGTGATTCTTTTCTTCTGCGCACATCTCCAATATCGCGCAACTCCTAAGCAGAATAGTTTATAGTCTCGTGCTCCCTTCCAACTACCTAGAGCACTAAGACTATCCTTCCCTTAGCTAGTTAGGTGGCTACACCACCCATGTAGAGTTCTATCATGTCCTCCATCATGGTTCCTGGAGAATCCCCACCTTGTATTGATATAGTTGGCATTGCGCACTTCATGATTTGTAATGCGCTACCCTCGTCATTATGCTTAGCAATATGCGGTCCAAGCCAAGGCATTAGACTGATCAATTCATGGCAATAGCCCTTAACCCTGTCTTACCAATCTTGTCTTTTTTCCGAGAAAATATTTCGTTATTTCGTCCTCCATCTTCTTGACCTCCACGTCCATCAAAGCACTTTTCTTCCTTAATCGTACCCTTTCTTCTTCAAGCTTGAGGAGTCTAAGGTTTCCCTGTTGGATTTCTTCCTCAAGTCCCATGCGTTCTGTTTCTCGTGGCGGTGAGATCCCTCCTTTCTGGGCTTCGCGAGCCATCATATCTATGGGTGCTACTATGTGTGGGCTAGGCTTCACATGCTCCATAGGGATTACAGCATCTCCTTCATACTTCAGCTTCGGAAGTGCTGACACGGTTAGGGTTTTTCACATGGTCCTATAAGCCCATAGAACTGCTGGTATGCATAGGTCCCAATTATTTCACTTCCCATGGTGGATCGTGTTCAGTGCTTTGCGTGCTTTGTCAAAAGCTTCTACATGAATATGCTTTTGCGTGCTTGGTCTAACCATACTTCCTAGTCCCAATCAGAGGAGTTGTTCATGCCATTGTCCTGTCTGATCCTACTTGTCGGTTGTGTTTCCTACCATGAGGATGGTGTGCGTTCATGTAGGTTGTGCACCATATGCCTATACCCATATGAAAAGGTGGGTGCATGAGTTGTTCCATTCATCATACTCGGCTTTCATCCGCATCTAAGGCTTTCGAAACCGTATGCGCATCATCCTTTTACATTCGTGCCAGTCCGCAAAATTCTGTTGGTGCGTACCCCACCACCTTGCGAGCGTAGCATGTAGTACCCATTTCAGAGCATCAAAACATTGTTGTTCCGGTACTTCTTTTTCAAATTTGTCGATAAAATCATCCACCTCACTCAACCCATCATACATAGGTAGATCTCTTACCTCTGTTGCCACATAGCGCAGTGACTTTGTCATCATGTTACAATTGAGCATGGTGACCTCATGTAACCGGTTCTACCATCGTTCTATTTCCTCGTTTGAATCTAAGGTGTAGGAGCTTTCGCACTCCCACGAAATTCTATCATTTGCTATTGGATTTACCTAGTTTTTCTCCTGCATGGTTATCTTGTAGATACAGTCTAAATTGTCATCGCTATCGTAGTCGCACACTAGCTCTATGTAGCATGATCCTTTCGTAGGGTCTAAAGGTACCACTACGCATAGTGACTTTTTCTCAAAAATCATCTTGCGCTTCTTTAGATTTATTACTCCATTCATGTCAATGGCCCAATCTATTCCCAGTAGTGTGGGATAGGGATTGTTGTCATCAAAAATATCTATCACTTTGAAATCTGCTAGCGTGTTCTCATGTTCAATATCTACCATTATTCACTACAATCTACCCATAGGTAGGATATTTTGTTGGTTCGCCATTCGTAATTGAATAGGAGACCATTGCAGCGCAGGCCTGCCCATCCACTCCTATGTCTGCTTTGGCAGGATGTTCACGTCTGATCCTAGATCAAAAATCACTTGATCCATTTGATATTCCCTGATCTGCGCGGTCACTCTCATCTCCCTTCCTGCTCGAGTTGTGTGCTTCCTGAGCTTCCGGACTATGCGAGGTTCTCCTGGTGTGGTTCCAACACATCTAGTGATGAGTTCTTGCAACCCCTTCACATCTTTGTTGTCACGTAGCAACTTCATGCATGTCTCCAAAAATGTAGTGAGCATTGATGGGTCCATTTCTAGGTCTAGTTTGTCTTTACTTCCTGAAGTGGAGGCATCCACGAAGCTCTTCTTGGCTTCCATGAATGTCTCCTTAGCGTGCTCTAAATCAAATTTTGGTTCCTTTGTTAGAGCCTTGCAAACCCAGGCACTCTCTTCAGGCTGCTTTCCTTTGTCATCTCCTATCATGATACCACTTCAGAGCATGATATTTACATTTGGGTCCTCCTCACATGACTCATACCTCATCATTTGCAGGTTTTGAGTCGGGGGAGGTTGGAGTGCTCCTTTATCGCGCAACCTCGCTATCAGTGTGGGATAATCCTCCATCTCATGATCAAACTGGGTACAATATAAGCATTATGGTCTCGTCATATTTATAAAATCATGGGCATAATGCCCTGTCCCTCCGTAATTGTAACATATCAGCAGGCCACGACCTCTTCCTGGTCCCATTCCACCTCGAACTCGTCGGCACCCCTGAAATCCAGTGCGCACCATCCCTGCATTTTGTTCGAGGGCTTATGTTTCTGTATGAACTCTGTAGGTAGGATTCTGATCCATCATCAATTCATAACTTCTACAGGTACACTCAAAGTGCCCTACTGACCTACAGAAATTACATAACAACTACTAGGAATTTTTCGTATACTTCTACAATAGATGGCAGTTATCTGTAGAATTCTTCCCTCCTATATGAAAAATTGCGCACCATAATGTAGGCGTCGCGCTCGGTCCTACTTTCGATCTCAATGGAATTGGTCCTCCTCCTGCTAGGTAGTTTGCCAAGACTAGACAATGGTCCTTTTCATGTCCCTAGCCTTTGCACTTTACACACCATAACTCCTCGCATGCTTCTGGTCGAGCTGTCATGTCTTGTTTCAAACTCTGCATCTCAAGGCACAATTTTTTCAACTATGCATGCATTTGTTGAACTCCCAGGTTAGGATCTTGTATTGGGGTCTCGTACAATCCCATTGTGATCTCCAAGGACTTGGCTTGAGTGGATAGCCTCTGTTGTGACAGCGCATTCCTTAAATGCGGCATTAGCGATGCTACAGACCGTGCGTGGTGTTGCCCATCCATAAAGGTCATGTTGGCTTCATGAATCATACACTTCAGTCTTTGATCCAACTCCCAAGGGGTCTTGCCTGGAAGCATCGCAATTTCCTTAAATCCGATGATCGAATGTATCTCTGATTTTGGCCTGCTAAATTCCTTGTTCAGTGCAGCTTGGATATCCATGATCCCTGTGTTCGGATTGTCATTGGAATGCTTAATGTACCAAGTCAGTGCGTGATCCTGCAGAGCACTAACCAGTGTTGCTTTCTTTATATTGTCATCTGTGACTGCCTACGCTTCCCATACAGCCTTTACCACGAATCAAAACTGGTCTGGATCTTCATTCCCTATTCCTTTGAACACCGATAACTTTATTGCACTCACCATATTGAGCTGTGGTGGTGGTATAGGTGGTGTGGGTGAAGACGAGGTTGAAGATGGTGAAACTGGTGGTGGTGTAGGTGGAAGTGGTATGTGCGGAATTCATTGCTTTATCAAATTGATCGCACTTCTTGCTGAAACCTTTGCGAGTTCTTCCTCACTTTCTCACGGAGGTGAAATCAAGGGGCTAGTTTTTAGTTCTGTGCTACCTTCGTTTTTGTAGATCCTCCCACTTTGCGTAGCCCCAAACATCAATTTATTTGCATAACCTGCTTTTTACACACTAGCATTTTAATCCAACTGTTCAAAGATTTAACATACTTAACTCGCAGTCCTTTGAGGAAGCGACGTTCCGCCTCGCTATAGCCGACTGAAGTATCTACCGTGAACTCATTGATAAATCCTCCTATAATTCGATCAAGCCAGTGATCCACAGTGTGCGCGATCTTATCTTCCGATGCTTCCAGTCTATGCACCAGCTCTGGAGTCCACACAATAGGTTTGTTGAGCCTACACCTTCCTTGACTGTCTATTAACTTTGTGATCCACTCATACAACTCAGAGGGGAAGGATGCAAAGAAAATTTCATGGATTTCTGTATATAAGTAGCAAGCTAACCACTCTTCTTTGATAATCGTGGATTCATGTTTTCCTACGCCACGAACTCGTGAATCTTTCAGTCCAACCACTCCTCAATTCCTTTCTTTGTCAGATTCCAGTGATACGAAATCAAACATCTCTATGCAGATCTCGGTCCTGGCAATGGAAACATTTTTTGGCTTATAGGGGCCTGACTCAGGTTCAGAGTTAAGTTAGACAAACAAATCCCAGTACAACTGGCCCTTTCGGTAGCAATCCACGAAGCATGGACTGAGGTCTCACAAAGTAGTATGGGAGGGTGCTAGAACCAGGTTTCCACACCCTGGAGATGTTTAATGAGTTTAAGTGGTCCGTGGTTTGACCCTGGGCGCAAGTCACTTTGCGTACTTTCCTATGCCTTGTAGCCTGATATACTGCCTTTGCGCAGTCCTACTCAAGGGCTGACTATTGTGCTTCTGCATTATTACCCAAGACCTTACTAGCATTCCAATGTTAGTTGATTATTTAGCCTACTTGTGTACTTTAAATTATACTTAACCACATAAACCATTCATATAGGTGCACGTAGTGAATAAATAGTATATTTGCAAATTATATCAAACATGCATTAACCCAAGAATAGATACACAGAATTATGATAAAATTTCTATTTATTAATCCTTTCCTTTATTACAGATTTGACTCCGCCCTGCACACTCAACTCCAGGGGTCCGCGCACTCAGCTGCAAACTACTAGGCCTCTGCGCACTTAGTTGCAGAGTCTTCTCCTACTCTACGACCCAAAGACACACTTCACCTTATGACTCAATGACTTAGACCTTTTTTCCCTTTCTCTTCCCATTCTCACTTAGAGCCTCACTCTGTTTATACAGTCCCATGGTTCGCAAACCATGGGTAGGTCTATCTAGCCAACATTACATTACAAAAACATGGCAGACAACCTTGTGACTCTATCATACTTTCATACCCCGCGCCCACAATTCGTGGAGCTTTACAACAAGATTTGATCAAAACTTGGGCTTTGAGCCCCAAAACATGCCTTGGGGGATTCCATGCCCAACATACACCTTTCCCCATATTCTTGTCTTTATGTATGATTATTATATGTGTAAATTCTTTCGATTCCATTTGCTTATAGTAGATAGATCTCTTGCTTTAATTGGTTTTTGTCCTTTGTTTATGATTACAGGTACTGTTCTAATGGATTCAGTTCGAGCAGGAGTGATGAGAGCTAATCAAAGGAGACAAAGGGAAGAGAAATATAACAAGTAGGTCCCTTGTCTTATTTATCTTCTATAGGAAAAGGTTAAACTCTTTAATTATGTTGTTCTAAGTGTAGCTAGCCACTTAGGGAAGTTGTGTTTATCCATAGATGCAAAATTCCACATAATAAATTGGTGACTTCGCTAGGGAACAATCATCATTCCGAGTAGTTTATCTCATCCTTGTACACCCTAGTAGACTGTGCTTGCCTCCATTGATCTTATTTCAGCCTTTTTCAAGTATTTTTTGGTTAAAAGTTGTGCTTGAATGTCCCTTGAATGGCCTCTCTGGCACCAGAGCAAGCTTGGTCTGGACACAGTGCATTGTAGAGCACCCTTGTCTTAATTATAGTGATCTGAAGTGCATTGTCTCCCATTCAGGGTTGCATTGATCCTCCTTAGGTCAAAAATCCCACCTTTGAATTGGTTTTTTCCAAATTCCCTTTTGTTTTTGCTTGCTGAAAGATCAATGATTGTTGTGTCTCTGAAATCAATTTGTATTTCCTTTCCTAGCCCTACTTTGGCCTTGATTTTTTTGTTTTTCTCAAAATATTTTTTTTTCATTATCAAATTTAGATTATAGTTTATTAATATTTGTTGAAAACAAAATGTTGTCAAAGTCTTCATTTCTTTCGAAAAGGAACTGTCGTAAATTCTTTGTTCTTGCAAAAAGATTGATTGATTGTATGTGCATTAGTTTCCTTTTGTTCATCTCAACATTAAGGGAATTGAAAAGAAAAACTTACATCGTGCATTGAAAATTTTGTGTGTGCTTATAAGAATAGATTAAGGAAATTGCATTAGATGTGCTCTTTGTTCTTTGATTAAAAGAATCTGATTGTTCTATCCCTATTAGTTAAGGTTTTCATTGTTCAAAATCAAATGGAAAGAATGTTTCTCATTATATTTTCATTCTAGGAATTTCAAAGACATCATGTGGTGAACCTTGAAAGACAAACTCTTAATCAAGATCAACTTAAAATTATTCTCAATTAACCTAATGGGGCATTGTCACCTAATGCAAAACATTTAGTGGTTCTAGGCTAGAGACGTGTTCCGACGTTGTAAAACATAGCAGTTGTCGCTAACTGGTCTACGATACATTCTGAGTGTGATACCTCATTCCACGTACATGAGCATATCATAGCTCGTCCACGTACCTTTGGGTATATAGGGCAGCGTTACAGCACGTAAAGTATAAAGGAATTCTCTCACTATGTAGCGTCGCATTAGACATCGCTAACATGGATTGGGCCTCCACATACTTTCAGGTATACATAGGAGGACTACGTTAGGTTGCTATCCATCCTTAGGTAACCGATTCGGTCACCTTGTAAATTATGATACACCGAACACAGCATTTGGGGAGATTGTCTGCACGTATGTTAAGTCCTTGGTTTACTGAGGCAGTATATTTTAGTTCATAGTTACTTGGTAATCCTTTTGCATAGATTATCCCTCTTTTGTTTTGTTATGTTATTTTGATTAAAATAAAATTAATTGACTGTGGATAACATTCCTCCACGTCACTCCTTAGTTGATCTTAGGTTAAAACATATGGCAACAACTCCAGAGTCCACCGATCAAGGAATTCCTTTGGACGGGAATCCTCATCCTCTTCCTCCTTTTGGAAATATTGGTGCTCCATTTATGGCTACATTGTCCCTTCCAGGACTTACCATTGGCTTTCTAGTATGGTTGTTCTCAACCTCCTTGGCCCCACAACTAAATATTCCTACAACTGGACAAGATCAACCTTCGGTTAATCCTAAATTTGACTCTTTGCCTTCTTCATCGGTTATTTCTTCCTCCCCTTCTTCCTCTTCACCTGGTGAAAGTATTGACACTAGTAACTAGGTGGCTAAGAAGAAGAAGAAAAGGAAGAAGAAGAAGAAGAAGCAAATTCAGCAGGGGGCAACCAAGCAACCATTGCTTCGAATGCAACTTCTTATGGGAAACCGTCCAATCAGCCTCACAAACTTTGATATCCTTACAAAATTTGTATGGGAGATGTTGGGTTATTTAATTTTTTGTTAAATCCATGTCATTTAATTTGCCAACTGGGGGGTTTAGTAAAACTTAGACGCAAACCAAAATATATGGGACCTTAAATGCAACTATAATCATCTTTAGAAGATAAGTTATGGAAACTGGAGGGAATGCAATTATAAACTAATTAGAAGTGCATATTACAAATATAAAATTTAACTAAGTAATTTCTAATTCATTATGTAATAAGGAAGAGAAGTGGCTCCTAACTTAGGAGAACCAAATTTGTCCTTCTTCTAGAATACTACTTCATGAAAAAAAGAAAAAAAACCACTAATAGACAATAGCTTAAGATGCATAAACAAATAATAGAATAGGCTCCTAAATAAGGAGGTCCTTGCTATTCTTCATTACAAATTCATTCATTATTAATGCCATTGTTGGAAAACTGGAAATTCAGAAAATCGCTTGAAACTAGAAAAAGAGAATGAATTTCAATTATTACTCATATCAAATGGAAGAGAGCCTAACTTAGACCCTTGTTTGTCCTTTCATATGCTGATAAGATTTAAACTAAAATTCATTCATTAATAATGAAAAATCTTCAAATACCTACGTAATTAAATGAAAATAAAATCTATAATGAAATAAAATGTTTCTTTGATCATTTTAGGGTGAGCTCAATTCTCTTAAGAACAAAGTGACAAACTATTCCATAAATTCAGATACTACTAAGACAATTTATATCTAAAACTATAGAAAGAAAACTTTATTCTATTCCATCAAAAGTTAGGATACATGCTCCAAGAGTCCTCCTTTTGGAATGGAGGAGGTACTCCTATTTATAAAAAAACATAAGCAACTAACTCATTAATGGAGATCCACTAATCCCTCCTAGATCCACAAATCCTTCATATGGTTACAACCAATATGAGATACATATTCCTTTATCCATGATTTTTCTCCATGAGATATTCTTGACCCCTATCCCAAATCTCCTTCAAATCTTCAAGAGAATTCGAATTTGAGTCTTGGAGGCCACATAAGAGTGTCTTGGAACCTTCCAAATCACCTACACATGTCACCAAACTCATTCCACCTTTAGGTATAAGCAAATACATGCTATTTTTCTAACTTTGGAAAATGAAAATATGAACTCATATGGTAATGTAAATATAATGATAATGTGATGAAATGAGGTGACAAAATGAGGGTAAAGGTGAAAATGGTGTGAAAGTGTATTCTAATTTAGCGGCCCAACATACCCCCCAACTTAAGTTATTGCATGTCCTCATGAAATCTATTTCAGTGATTTACTTTAATCATGATTTGATCTTTTGAATTGTCTTCCTTTTATATGAACTTTGGTTGATGTGAATTCTTCTTTCATCTTCGCATAATCATTTGATACTTTGTTCCTTTTGCAAAGTGTCCTTTTGAAAAATATTTGATTGCAACATATTACTTTGGTAGGTTCTTGTGTGGCAACCAACTTTTATTAGTGTTGGTTCTTGTGTAACAATACTTTTGTTATTTTTTTGTTGCATCAAAAGACTTTGAAAATATTTAATCAACCATTCATTCTATGATCATCATATGCAAAACATTTAACGTTTTGAATCATAATGCAATAGTAGTTGTTTGGAAAAGTATGTTGGTTATGATGGCATGTGTATAAAGGACATATATGATATATGAAAGGTGATAATGGAATATGAATGTGATATATATCATGAAATGTGAATATCAGGTATGAACATAAATTCCCCCTCCAACTAGAGATATCACAATGTGAAAAAATGAGGAACTTTCCAAAGTTACAATTTTAAGCATTTTAAGGAATTGCACGACTAAAAATTAGAAAACCACATACCTTCAATTACCCTCAATGTACATGAGTTGTGGATGCTGAAAAGTGTGGTTGTTGATGCTATTGTCATGGAGTATGTAAACAAATGAATTTGGATCTTCTTTTGTGTTCTCTTTGCTAATGACAAGGTTTAAATCTTTATTGTTGCTATAACAAATTGATCTGTTGCAAATTGTTAAAATGATATAGTCTTCAATCGTTACAACACCCGATGGTACAATTCTAATAATGTGAATCAATGTGTCAATGTCGAGCATGAAGAGAAGTCATTAGATTACTGACCATTAACGCATGTTGTTAACCAATGCGAGGCAACTCACCATTAATGTCAATGAGTGCCAAGGTACCTAAGTACATATTGAGAAGTGTGAATAGACGAGCTAATGTCGAGTCACTTGCAAGATCCAATGATTAAGGAACATTGGTATATTCCCATGATTGCTAGCGAGAGAGCCTGTCATTAAGGCATACAAGCCTCAAGGTACTACTAAGGACTCTAGCCTTGAACCTAGATAATGTGCTGATATCGATAAGCCAAGAGTTGTTAGAAGGGAGGCCTTAAGGAATCCTCCATCATCTAACTCGAGCATGAAACAATAATTTTGAAGGATTACGGATTAGAAATTTTGCAGTGGATCAAGGTTTATTTGGAAAAATGAAAAGGAAATGGAATGAATTAGCTTTGTAGAGGAGTTGAATGTTTTTATTGATGGGTTACAGGTTAGTGAAAGTGAGGCAGGAAAATGACTGTAAAGGAAAATTTATTGACTAAAAATTGAGAATGCAATGAAGCTTTTATTTACTGAAAAAGGAGGAATACAATGATGAATGTAAAGGGAAATGAGGTGAATGTTATATTGACTGAATAAGCATGGACACAATGGAGACACTATAGAAATTTTGATTGTAGATAAACCTGATAATTCAATATAACTAAAGCAAAATACTTTAATCTACTTCTACAATCAATTAGCGGAAGCTTAAAATATTTTAGCAATATCAAGAGGAACACATATAACCATAGAAGAATCAAAGCACATGAAACACAGGGAATACTCAGGGGAAAGCCTCAGCTGAAAACCGCACTATCTGTATTATCATTACAAGTTGGAAATATCTCAAAATTACACAAAAGACCTTCTCCTTTTCCCTCCTAATCTCCTATTTCCTTGCGCTATTTCTCCTGGGTGATCCTATTGTTACCAACGGTAACATTGATCACTCACATTGATCTCACACCTTGTAAAACTACGCAATCCTCAAGGAACGAATTCCTTCTACATGCATGAGTTTTTTTTATAGGAAAACTCATGCAACTGATAATACATTGTCCCTATATTTAATCTCAACTGGATCTTTCTCAAAATAGACATGCATGAGTTACTGATGAGAGAATCTTCATTTATCTAGAGTACACTAGTTGGATGCATGCATGCATTAACTAACTAAACTCATAATTAGTTCCTCAAACAGTTTGTAACTAATTTAACTGGACTTAACTCAGTAAATTGAGCTAACTAATTACAACTCAATCTTATCTCCTTAATTAAGGGATAATCTCCTTAATTTAATGGATAATTGTTGCATGACTTCAGAAAGACTTCTATCTTGAATTTCTCCAACTAATTAACTCAAGATGAATTGATTAATTATTTTTCAAGCAGCTGGTGAGACTAAATTCGAATTTTAATTCTCAATTTTAATTCAAGGAAAAATTACAATTGGAATATTCTTGTTGCCACATTTCAACACTCCCTCTCAACAAGAAAGGGATTATCTGCCACCCGATCTTGTCTCTATGGAACTCGAATTTACACTTTCACAATGCCTTTGTCAAAATGTCTACATCTTTCTCCTCTGTCGAAATATATTGCAGCAACATTATTCTCCTCGCTACACAGTCTCTGAGATGATGATACCGTATATCGATGTGCTTGGACCTATCATGAAATATTGGATTCTCAGAGAGTTTGATACAACTTTTATTATCACAATAGATCACAGTTGGATCCATCCTCTGATCAAACAAACCAACTAAGATTTTTCACATCCAAATGGCCTCACATGCTGCCTAACTTGCAGCCATGTATTCAGCCTCCGCTGAGCTGAGTGCAACCAACCTCTATTTCCTGTTGTACCAAGAAATTGTAGCTGACCCAAGGTTGAAAATCCCTCCTGATGTGCTCTTCCGATCTGATGGACTCCCTGCCCAATCTACATCAGTGAAGCCTTGTAGCTTCACTCCCTCTGTCTCCATACTGAGATGTGCCTCTGAGGTATCTCAATACATGGTTTGTCGCCTTCCAAAGCATCTTGGTAGGTTGGACCATCGCTTGACTCAACTGGTTCACCGCATAGCACAAATCTAGTCGTGTGTTTACTAAGTACATCAGTGAACCCACAAGCTGCCTATACACAACAGTTTCTACTACTTCTCTTGAAGTAGCATCCTCCTTACTCCAATTACCTTCTAGAGGAGTCTGCATGGGATTGCACTTCTCCATGAGGAATCTCCGGAGTATCTCGTTGGCATACTTGCCCTGAGACCCATGTCTTTCATCTCGAATTCTCTTGCAAGGTCCTCCTTGCAAAACATGATCAATTAATCATCACCTGTCAATATGAGATCATCAACATAAAGTACAATGATCAACTGCTTACCTTTCACCTCGATGTGGTACAAGTTCACATGCGCTTCACTCTTTGTGAAGCCCAACCTGGTGAAGTAATTGTCTATCCTGGTGCACCAAGTAGGAGGTTCTTGCTTCAGCCTATACAAAGCTCTCTTGAGTTGGCACACATGTGAGTCACAATCGAAGGTCTCAAAACCTTCTGACTTCTCTATGTACACCTCTTCCTCAATCTTTCCATTGAGGAATACAATCTTCACATCCATCTGATGGATCTTCCAACCCATATGTGTTGATAGTGCCAACATCGATATGATAGATGATTACCTTGCTACAGGAGCAAAAGTCTCATCATAGTCAATCCCCTTAACCTATGAGAAACCATAGGAAACAAATCTTGCCTTATGCTTCTCCACACTACCATTAGTAGCTTTATTTACCTTGTAAAGCCAACAGGAACTCACAACTGACTTGTTCTCTGGTCTTGGAACCACATCCCAAACACTATTACGAACTATGGAGTCATACTCCTCCACCATAGCATTAACCCAAATTGGTTGTTGCACTGCTTCCTTAAAGGAAGATGGCTTAGTCTCAACACATTCCCCACCAGGGCCATGCATCTAGTGTACCTCTCCGGTGACCTCCTCCGTTTGCGCTGAGAAGATGGTTCTCCCACATTCTCTCTTGCATCCGTCAACAATATGTCAGCTTCTCTTGTGTGCTTCTATCCATATTTGGAAAACTCTTCTTGCATAAATGTCTCCACTCCTGGAACCTCTGCATGCGGCTGCTCCACATCAGTCTGAGGCTCCTCCTCCTTAGGAACCAATAGTTCCTCCACAACCTGTATTTGGATCTCCCTCTCAAGGGAAACTCGAATGGCCTTCTGCTCATCAAAATTGAGATCTCTACAAACCATTGTCCTCCGAAAGGTAGGAAAATACACTGATAGTTTTGGGGTGTATCAGTGTACCCCACAAGTATTCCCAAATATATTATCAGCTCAAGCTTCTTCCGTGCATCCTTTGTCACATGGCAATATGACAATGAGCCAAAGATCCTGAAATGACCCACATCTAGTCTCTTACCGGAGAAAGCTTCCTCTGGTGTCTTCATCCCAAGTATGTGATGTGGGCTTCTATTCTACAAATAGACCGTTATGTTGCATGCCTCAGCCCAAAAATGAAGTGGTAGCCCTTGGTCATGCAGCATCGCCCATGTTGCCCCTATAATAGTTCTGTTTTTCCTCTTGGCCACCCCATTCTGCTGTGGGTTATGAGGTGTCGTCAACTCTCATTTAATTCCTTTCGCTACACAAAATTCCTTAAATTCTTGAGAGACATATTTTTCGTCATTGTTGCTTCTCAAGGCCTTGATATTCTTCCCTGAATCTTTCTCGACCAAAGCTTTGAACTCACAAAACTTTGAGAAGGTTTTGTCCTTCTTCTGCATGAAATAAATCTAGCATTTATGAGAATAATCATCAATGAAAATCACATAATACCTTTGCTTCGTTGTGGATTCCGTCGAGAATGGTCCACACACATCAGTATGAACTCGCTCTAAGATTACTTCTGCTCAATTGTCTCGATCATGAAAGGAATACTTGGCATACTTTCCCAAGGTACAATCTTTTCATGTGTCAACTTTCTCAAGTTTACCTTTGGGAAGTCCTGTAGATATCTATTGCATTATCTTCAATGCCCCATGATGCAAATGACGTAACTGCCTGGGCCACAACTCACCAATGTCTTGGCTTTGCACCAATTCTTCTTTCAAACTCAATGCTGCACAATCATCTACATCTAGTATATAGAGATTCTTCACCTGAATCCCAATCCTATTAGTCTGACCCGTGGCTATGTGTCTTAGGAACACCTTTCCTTTACTGAAGATAACAGCGTAGCCTTTGTCCTCCAACATCATGACAGATACCAAGTTTGTCTTTAGTCTAGGCACATACTTTACATCTGTCAAGGTGAGAGGAGCTCCATGCTACCTCTGAAAAGTAACCGTACCCACTCCTGAAAGACTATAATTTCCATTGTCACCCATCTCTATTGCGCATCTTGAGGTCTTTATCCTCCAAGGTACTGAATAAACTTTTATCGTCGGTCATGTGGAATGAGACTCCACTATCAAGATACCAAACACAACCCACCATCGATGACACGATGCATGCGATGAGGGTAAAGTCCATTTCAAACTGAGAAGCTAATGCCTCACCTTCCGATCCTTTCAAGGATCCCTTCTTGGACTTCTTCAATGGGAAATTAGTTGCATAATGTCCCATCTCCTGACAATTAAAGCATCTCACTTTAGACTTTTCAACCTTCTTCCCTCCATGAGAATAATTTTCTTTGGAATGGGAAGCCTTCCCCTTCCCTTTCCTTGCCTTACTTGCTAAGGCCAGATTTTCTTCATCATCATTCTTTGATGAAGAACCATCTTGTGTTCTCCTCTTGATCTCCTCATCCATCAGATCTAACCACAGTTGTTCCCTATCCGGCAGTTTCTCCCTTCCATTCACAGAGTCTTGGTAGCTATTCCAACTCTTTGGAAGGTCGAGGAGAGCGAGGCTCACCATATCATCATCCGCAGTAGTTATTCCCACGCTGCTAAGCTCATCTCTGCAAGTGGTGAGCTTGTTCAGATATGCGGAAATAGTATCGTCCTTCTCCATCTTGATTCTTCGAAGCTTATCCTTGAGCGCCAATTTCCTCTGGTTGCTATTGTTTTGGTAGAGGTCCCTCAATGTCTTCCACATTGAAAATGGAGTATGATTCCCATGGAGACTCGAGACAATATGGTCTCGAACTCCCTCAAGGATAATTTGTCTTGCCTTCTCCACACAGTTCTTCCATTCAGCCAACTCTTTGCATTAGTTGAAGTTGGCTTTTAGATTTCTTGATCAATGAATTCCTTCAAGTTGTTGTCTTCTAATACAACCTCCATGCGATCTTTCCATGCTACGTAATTCAAGCTACCATCCAAGGCATACTCAAGTCTCAAGCCATTGAATGCCATTGTTCAACCTTGAAGTATGATAGGAATTCGATTTTGCACCTCCAACCCCAAACTTCAAACTTCAAATTCTCTTCTCAGTGTATTGTTCACAACTATGATAACCTTTGCTCTGATACCATGTAGAAATTCTGACTGTAGATCAACATGATAATGCAATATAACTAAAGAAAAATACTTTAATATACTTCTACAATCAATTAGTAGAAGCTTAAAATATTTGAGCAAGATTAAGCGGAACACATATAACCAGAGAAGAATCAAATCACATTAAACACAAAGGAATACTCAAGGGAAAGTCTCAACTAAAAACCCCACTATCTGTATTATCATTACAAGTTGGAAATATCTCAGAATTACACAAAAGACCTTCTCATTTTCCCTCCTCATCTCCTATTGCATTGTTTCTCCTGGGTGATCCTACTGTTATCAAGTGTAACACTGATCTCACACCCTGTAAAACTACGCAATCCTCAAGGAATGAATTCCTTCTGCATGCATGAGTTTTATTTATAGGAAAACTCATGAAACTAATAGTACATTGTCCCTATCTTTAATCTCAATTGGGTATTTCTCATAATAGACATGCATGAGTTACGGATGAGAGAATGTTCAATTATCTAGAGTACACTAGTTGGATGCATGCATGCATTAACTGACTGAACTCACAATTAGTACCTCAAATAGTTTGGAACTAATTTAACTGGACTTAACTCAATAAACTGAGCTAACTAATTACAACTCAATCTTATCTCCTTAATTAAGGGATAATCTCCTTAATTTAAGGAATAACTATTGTGTGACTTCAGAAAGACTTCTAACTTGAATTTCTCCAACTAATTAACTCAAGATGAATTAATTAATTATTTTTCAAGCAGCCAGTGAGACTAAATTCAAAATTTAATTCTCAATTTTAATTCAAGGACAAATTAAAATTGGAATATTCTTGTTGCCACATTTCAACAGACACTGGCATCTGAGAGGCTTGCAAGTGATGGATATGATCTGACATCATGTGCTCATGCATTGATGTTTCATCTTTGTTGTTGCTTTGATCAGTTTTTTGTGAAATAAATGTGGTTTTGAGAGGCTTTTCAATGATTTTATAGATATGATGACATTCTCCCCCTTGGATTACCCAAAAGAATGTCCTCATGTTTGTAATGGGGCCTTTAAAAGACAATGTTTGCTTGTGGTAATTTGTTTATATTCCTGGAACCTGCAAAAACTTAGTATTTTTTCTGCACTGAAATGTAAGTTTATCATAAGAGAGAGGTGATCAATCACTATATTTATGAAATTTACAAGAAAAACTAAGAATTGGTACTAATAAAACAAATTCATGAAAGAAAAACCGAAAGAATTTATACCTGTGGTGAAACTAGTGCCTTGTTGGGTTGTGTTATATTCTTTCCACATAGTTAACAGGGGGTTTGAGGGGTACTGTAACCCCACTTTATGGGGTCCGGGGCAACGCCCCAAAAAATTTTGGTTTTGGACCCTATGTTAGGTTGGGCGGACCCACCTATGGTTTTGTGCATGATTTTTGCACATGTTTTTTAGACGCGATGGTTTTCGGTCCATGGTATTGGATCGATGGTTTTTTGGTCCATGGTATTGGACGTGATGGTTTTTTGGTCCATGGTATTGGATGCTTCGGCATGTATAAATATGTATTCTAACATTAAAAGGAAAATAATGAAAAATCAAGCTGGTAGTCTCGGTTTTGAGATCCAGTGGGAAATCTCTGTGTATAT
>APFE031006997.1:0-13067 GCA_000404065.3 Pinus taeda
TATTTTGCTCTCTCCATATATATTAAAATATATCAAATTTGAAATTTCATCATAAACTTAATAAAAAATTAATCACCAGTAAAAACATAAATTAAGAGAACTACACTTAAGATTGTAATATAATAAAAACTCTACACCAATACAAATATAAATAAGGGCTACAGAGTAGTTAGTCCTGGCCACTTAGTTTAAATATAGCTAAATAAAAGTAGAAAATAATAAAAATACAAAATTTAAAAATTTAAAATGTTATAATTAGATTCATTTTAATTGTAATTAAATGCATTATTAAATTTTGTCAATTAACATTATTTGTATTGCAACATAGAAATAATTATTAATAGTTTACATTTGGTTTTTTTTATAGTTTGTGGGTACGGTCTTATGAAAATTTTATTATTAGACCTGGGTATAGAGTTCCTATCATAAATTTCTGTTATATCTTGGTTTGTGAATACAAACCTTTTATTATTTTGAATATCATTAATTCATTAATAGTGTAAAATTTATCATATGTAGTTAAGTTCGCACAAGAACATAAGTGACCTCTACCCCTTAAAAATATAATGTAAAAATAAAAATATATCTCACATACCATTAATAAATCTTTTTAAATTACATATGTGATTTTAAATAATCATTTTAAATTATATATGTAATTTTAAATAATATATTTTTTATTAGAATATATTAATCATTAGCCATTTTTATAATAAGAATATAAAATGATTATACTCATTAACAATAATTTTATCACTTTCACAAAACAAAATGTATCATAAATGCCCATTTTGATGTGATTTATGTACTTCTGATTAATTAATATAAGTAATGAGCACATTAATAGAGAGCAAAGGACAAGTAAAAGTTCAATATATATCCAAATCAAATTGGACCGTAAATAAATAAATTATTTTTTAAAAATTATATTTTCAATATATAATGTGTATACTATAAGTCTTGTTTGTGTTTGTTTTGTTTTTTTTTTGTTTTTTTTTTTGTTAAATTTTTTGGTGAAACCAAACCCAAACTAATATGAATTTGAGAAAAAAAACCATTACAATATCTACTTAGCCACATAAATAATAAAAAAAATACTCTTAATTTGTAATACAAATATTTTTGTGTTTTGTTAATTGAATGTTGTATTTTTTACAAATCTTATGATCCATGACTTTATATTAACCTAACACTCAATATGTTTTTACAGTAAGGTCGTGACTTTATATTAACCTAACACTCAATATGTTTTTACCTTAACGTGGTATCCTAGGTTCAAGTTTATATATATATTTGGTTAATTGAATGTTGTATTTTTATGCTTTTTATGATGCATGACTTTATATTAACGTAACTTAGGTTTGTGTTAATTGAATGTTGTACTTTTATACATTTTATGATCCAAGACTTTATATTAACCTAACACTTAATATCGAATCCTAGGTTAAAGTTTAATTTTGGAATTTGTTTTATTATATAGGAATATTATCATATCTCTATCAATAAAAATTATAGGAATAGGAATAGGTTTATGAGTTGTTTTGAGGGTGATTTTTTGGAAGTTTTTTGACGATTTTTTTAAAAATTTGGCAATAATTTATTGAAGTCATAAGTTTGATGGGAAACTATGCACAATGTAAATGCTCTAGGGGAAGTCATAAGTTTGATGGGAAACTCTGCACAATCTAAATGCCCTAGGGGTTTTTGAGGACGCTGAATCTATGTATACAATAAAAAAAATCCAGTTTAAATATCACAAATCAAGATTTCACCTCAAATGTTTCTACTAGATTCCGACACCGTAAAGTCCAAAAAATGACACTAAAAACAACTCCATAAATTTATGGTTTATCTTATTTTCTATTTGAAAATTTAACCTATATAATTAAATATTTTTCTTGAATTTTAAATAATTTATTCAACTATAATAAAATTTTATAAAAAAATAACCAAACACATGAAGAAACAAAACTAATTTCTTTCTTTCTAAATAAAATGTAAAGAAAAACTCGCAATTCTCCCTATTGTTTTTTATAAAGTCATGAAGATAAATGTCGGTGAAAGTTTGGAAAAAAAAGCATTCCGAGCCGTTGCCATATGTCGGTGAAGGAACTAAACTTAATCGGAGAGATATAAAGAGCATATGTCGATGAGGTAAATAAAATAATCATGATTGATTAGAGAGCTTTTCTTTACTAAACTTAATCGGAGAGATATAAAGAGCATATGTCGATGAGGTAAATAAAATAATCATGATTGATTAGAGAGCTTTTCTTTACTAAACTTAATAGAGCATATGTCGGTGAGGTAAATAAAATAATCATGATTGATTAGAGAGCTTTTCTTTTAACTAGGATACGTAACATTTAATGACTGCATCTTCTCATGCGTGCGATGGTGGTCGATGCAGTTTCCTTGAGGTGCGTGTGGGTCGTGGCATGTTAAAAGTAAATACGGAGCCGCCTTATATAACCTGTGCACTGTAATGGTGGCCGCTGTTTTATTTCGATGACCTTTCACCTGCATTTTTTTGTCTGGCGGACCTATACCCTGTGCACTGTAATGGTGGCCGCGGTTTCATTTCGATTACCTTTCAGATGCATATTTCTTTTCTTTGTCTGGCAGACTTGTGTTTCCATCCTCACGAGGACGCTCAAATCCGAGCACTGTCGTTCGTCTAGGTGAGAAAGCCCAGTTTCCATTTATAAAGATGAAGAATAACTGTGCAAAATGTCAATAATTGTGCACGGTAGATGGAAAAATGTGGCAAATCCATCAGGGTTATTGGACGTATGGTATCCTGACGGATGAGCGCTTCAAAATTTTCAATTCCTCACACTATTTATGTTAATTTACTATAGTCCTTTAATGTCTGTCATTCATAGTAAATGTGCCTTCCATTTAATTTTATTAACGCTTCGATATGAATTATTATTTCATTTTACAGGTGGTCTGTCCATGCAAAATAGCGGATAGTGCTAGATGGAGTGCAATGAATCTACTGAACTTAATTTTTAGAGATTATTATTAAGTGTTATCCTCTGAGTTTCAAATATCAGTGGAGAGAAACAGAGAAGAGGTCGGTTCGAGATAGAACGAACGAATTTAATTCAATGCAAGTTGTTACAGAGAGAAAGGAAGCTGCTCCCAGCTCTGATTATTCACATTCACCTCCTCCTTTATATATGTTACGTTCTGGTCTCTGCCTCGTTTGTTTATGTTGGTCTATGGAAGCGCTTCCCATGTGATCTCTGTGAATTTTTTGTGGTTGCTTCTTCTTCTTTGTTTTCCTGGTGCGTGCCTGTCTTTTTCATGTTATATGTAGTGTTGATGTATATGTGAAATTGTAAAGTTGTAAAGGCTGGAAGGTGAATTGAATTTGAATCTGCTGGAGCTTGAAGCATAATTGGAGAAATAGAGCTGAGAATGGGGAGTTAAATCAACTCACCACGCTGCATGTCGATTCCTCATGGATTCCATTGAGGTATCTTAATCTATTGTTCATTTTCCACTAAATGTTTTTATATTCCTTAGACTCCTGGCTTAAACCGTCCTCTCTTTATTTTTTTAGATTTATTAATATTATTTTTCATGGCTGTATGAAATGATTTATCATTATATCTTATCCTTGTATATTTTGTAAATTAAAGCCTGTTTGTGCATTTAATAGGAAAATATCACATATTACTTGTTCCAGATTGAACATTGTTCATTCCAAAGGCGAGCTCAGCTCTGCCTGGGAGACGAGCAGAGACCAGAGTTGTGAAAGACAGCAGGGATCCTGTCCTCAAGCCATCAGCGCTAGGCAAACAGGTACACAATACTCCATTTTCTCAACTTTTAATAGTTCAAAATAACTTTAGTACTAAATAAAGACAAAGTTAACTGAGTTCCTTTCCTCGGCCATTGGCTATGGGCAAACGGATACCCATTATTCCCTTCTCTCAGCTTTCAAGGGTTTAAACAATATTGATACTAAATAAATTGTTTCATAATAAATCTTTCCGATGAAGTATTGGCTTGGTTTGGTTTACAGTTTACCCGGGCAATATAGGGTAGATTTGACGCGATGTTGGGTTAATTTCAATCTGCTTTAATATAAACGAGGAAACCTAAATAAATTGTTTCATAATAAATGTTTCTGATGAATCGTTGGCGAGGTTTAGTTTGCAGTTCACTGAGGCACTATAGGGTAGATATGCCACGAGGTTGGGTTGATTTCATGCTGCTATAATATAAATGAACCAACCCAATTGACAATTATAGACTTGGGAGTACAACATAAGATCTGATGGATGTTTTCTACGTCAATTTTAATATTATAATGGCCGAGGACGCTTTTACATCAACCTCGAATGATAGATAGGTCATAGGTTTAAACTTGGAATTTGGTTGACTGTATATGAATATATTCATGCTTCAAACGGTTTTTAAGCTATTCAGGAATTTTATGCGTTTAAGTTTATTTGCGTTTTCTCTATGAAGGGCCGATGTTCGCAATTGATTTTATATAAAATCATAAACCCATGGATAGCCTCACCGTAGTTTTCCAAGTGAGATATATTCCGTATCATGGTTCCTCATTACAGCTGGAGCCCTATGATACTATATCGCAAGAGTATTTGCCTTATATTTGAAAAAAATGGCAAAAATGGCGATTCCATCAGGGATTTTTGCTGTGTATGGTATCGTGGCTGATAATGTGTCTGTTGAAGTATATGATCATCCTCAAATTTTATATTTCCCACAATATTTATACTGATGTACGATATTCCTTTCAGTTTCTTCTCCGTCTCAATGGGCTAGATAAGGTAGTTTTCACTTTAATATGAATACAATTGCTCCTTCTGCTAGTGGTGCTTAAACAATTGCTAACGGTGTTGGTACCTCTGTTACTGTTGTCTTTGCTTTTGGATCTTCGATCTGGATCAGTCTCTGCCCATGCCTATTCTGATTCCTTTGCCTATATTGTTGCTGGAGGATCTTGAAGTGTAAGATATGCTGCGGGGTCGAAAACCTTTTAAGCGATTTTGTCACACCTTGCTACTTTGTCCTTGATGGATGTGGTCATTGAAAAGCAACTTTGTCCTTTATAAATGTGGTCATGGAAAATGTTCTTTCATCTAATTTTATTAGTGGTTGATGAATTGCTTTTACATTTTATAGGTGGTCTCTTCATGTAAAATATTGTCTGGGATGGGATGGGATGAATTGAATCTACTGGAAATCTGGTAGATATTGTTGAAGGAATTTCAAATTTCAGTGAGGGAAAGGGAAATATCTTCATATATGCCAAAATAAGTGGACGTTGGATAATGCATATAGAGAAAGATGTATGCACAACTTTTTTTTTCCTGTCTGTAGATATAATTAATTACGTTTTATTTAAAAAAATAAAAAACCGAATTGTTACTTATCTTTCATAATTTAAATTTGGGTAGTTGGGAAACCAACCACCCACAATTATGAAGATATGGGGGGTCATTGGGATAGAGGGAAAACATTATCCAGTGATAGAAAAAGAACCCACCTTGATTTTCAAGATGGATCCATGTATTGCCATGCAAGAAAATCGTGAGCCTTCTTGGGGAGGAGGAGAGGGATTCACATGAGGGTCAGGGGGGTCATTTTTCCATGGGTGGGGAGTGTGTAGAACCTATAGGAGGGTGGCGTTTTCCATGAGCGGAGAGAGTGTCCAGACTTGTTAGAAATAAAAATAAAGTGAGACAGAAATCATTAACCAATAACAAGAAAACAACCACACGGATGAGTTGCGGCTCATCTCAACCTATTCTTGTATCATTGGCCACTTCCGACGAGCTTGACTACTTGAGGCAGCTTATAACAAACTTTAAAAACCTTTATATAGCCTTCATTATACAAATACAATGGGTTACTTAAACCATGGTCTCAAAACAAAACTAGATCTAGAGCTTTCTAGATTCATTACCAATGTAATTATAATATTCCAAAACTCCCCCTTAATAATTTTTGCTAAGCATTTATGATATGATTCCTTAATGTTTATCTTCTTATCTAATCTTCTACTTATTGATTTGTTGTCTTTGTATTGATTTGAGTCATGTTCTCATCTTTAGTTTCTTCATTATTGGGCTTACTTGCTCCTTCCTTTTGTACATACGCAAATATGATATTGATGTCCATATAAATGGAAATCCATTTGTTGAGCTACATGGATGGCAACCATTGTACTCACTAGTTCTCTAGAAAATATTTTCATTTGCATGTTAAATTCCTCCTTAACCATGACTTGGTCCCAACTATCTGACATTCTAAGATTGCTTCATACATTCTCTCCTTAATAGAATATTGAACATCTCCAACAACATCGAGCCAACGTACGAGTACCTACCACCATCATACCTATCCAACTGGTTCATTCCAAAAATCGATCCTACATCGTATCCATGCATGAGAGGGATGATTCCATGTGCTACAACATGTATGCTTAGATAACCTGCATAAGGCTAGGTTTTACAGATTGGACCAAAAACTAAGGGGTGTCAAGTACAACCAATCATGCAGTGCTTGCAACATTATCTAATTTCAATTCAGGTATAACAAGTATTTGAGTATTGTACAACAACATCAAGATTAGCCTCATCATGTGCCCAAAACACTAGCCAATAGAAAAAACTATGTTTGCTTACTATGGTTATCACCTAATGTTGATCTTGTTTGCTAGAACTCATTCCATTTAGCTTCTGTACTAACTCTACAACTTTAGATATAAGTATAGTCTAGATCTTTGTATTTCCATCATCTACATTGGATTTTAGCCAAATTGGCAACTCTAGCAAAAAACAAATGCCTATACAAAATATATGCTTAAATAACTTGCCTAATGTCAGGGTTTACAAATTGGTCCAAAAACTGAAGGGTGTCACGTACAACTGATCATGCAACCCTTGCAACATTACATCATTTCCTTCAAGGTACAACAAGTATTTGAATGTTGTACAACATCAAGGTTAGTGTTGGCTCGAAAGAGTCATCAGGGAAAAGACCCTAGGTTTAGGCACAAGAGGCTAATAATGGTCCGATGTAGTCTAGGACAATGCTGGCATTTTCACCTCACCCCGAAGGGCAAGGAGTCTCACCCGAAGCGCGCCGCGACCAAAAGGGAGAAGGGTTCAACATGGGGTCAAGAGAATATAACCGGGCATAGGCGATCACACACATATGCATCCATATTACATGAAACAAAGATAACAGTACCCATAACTCATACGCATAGATCCATCATAAATAACACATAACCAACAACATCCTCACATCAATCTATGAATTACCATTTACATGCAACATGCAGACTACTTAAAATTTTAATAGGCCCACAAATCATGGTGCTCAATACATTACAAGTCGCAACAACCATCAGCTCTATATTATATTAACTTAGCATAACAGAATACATCATAATCCGGCATTTCGCCATAAACATTACATAGAATACTTGACTCAATTGCTCGGGTTAGATTAGCTTCGCAACCCAGTCCCTCGGATCCCAGCTCTCTCTGCTTCAGCATCTGCATCCGCGTACCTCTTTTGCAAACAACTCCTTCTGCTTCTGGCGGGTTCAACAACAACCTTCTTCCTCTCTGTTCTTCCCCTTTCATGTCCTTCCCGATTGTGTAGATTTCCATTTCTTGCTCGGTTGCTTTCTCTCTTGGCTGCTTGCGCCTTCCCGTCTCCTTGGCTGCCTTTGCCTTGCCATCACTCCTTCACAACTGTTCGTTCTGCCACCCAATCGTTGTTGTCATTTGTCCTTTTCCCGCCCTTTGGTCAGTGAAAACTGGTCAAAATCATTCAAAATTAACGAAGGCTCCAACAATTAGACTCATCATGTGCCCAAAACTTGAGCCAATAGAAAAACTATGATTGCTTATCAGGGTTATCACCTAATGTCAATCTAGTCTACTAGAGGTCATTACATTTAGATTTTGTACTAACTTTACAACCTTAGATATAAGTATGGTCTAGATCTTTATACGCCCAATATCTACATTGGATTTTAGCCAAATAGGTAACTCTCTCTAGTAATAAAAAAAAAACGATTGAATTTTAGCATCCAGAATAAGTGACTTGACACTAGTTTTTGACTCACACATTTGTTATGTACTGAAGTAGATCTAAACACAAGCTTTTACAACACCTTCATGATCTCAACAACACTTGAAAAACACAATAGTTGCAACTTTCTTCAGAGATTTAGATAATCTTCAACCAACAATAATATATACCTCCTACACAAACATAGTAGACAAACAAATTCTCCATCTTACAACTTTCACAATCTCTCTCTCAAAGCAACCTGTGCTCTGACATTGGTTGTTAGGAATAAAAAATGACGTGAGATGGAAATAATTAATCAATAACCAAAAAAAACCACATAAGCTGTGACTCATCCCAACTTCATGGCCATATCCTTGGCCACTTCGGTTGAGCCCGACCACTTGAGGTAGCTTAAAATAGAGTTCACAAGCCTTTATATAGGGTTCATTATAGTGATGACTATGTCTCTTGGTTGTTGCAAAAGAAAAAAAAGTTGGTTGAGAAACATTTGTTGGATTATAGTCAAGAGGAGTTCATATACAACCTTCCATCATGATTTGGCTTAAGCCAACAAATTGCATCACTTTTTTTCAAGGATAGTTACATGAGTCATTCTCAATTCTAGAAAATCAACAATACAGGTTTTTTATAAATGTTAAAAAGGTCTCTTAAAAAAATTCCTTTTTCATTTTCTCATTTGTGATCAGTGAGCCTTCTTGTAGGAGTAAGGCTTGGATAATTTATCTGTAGATTAATTCAATTCTTAAAACACATGTTTGATTGCTATATTTTCAAATGATTTCGTTTATCTTCACCATGACTCATAGCGATAATAGAATTTTTGAAGAGGTCTTTCCATCTGCCATTTCAATGATAATTTTGTTAAAATCAAATACTTGTTGATTTACTAATTCTCTATAGGATTTTTTCTAGAGAGAAATGGTAAGGGCATTTTCCCTAATTGGGAAATGGATATTGGAGGATGTTAAATTATCCTAAAACTAACTATCTAAACAAATAGATAAGATCTAGTTACTTGCTGGAATTATTAACTTTTGCATGCAACAGAAAATGAGAAAAGCAATCATAGACAATGCACAATTATTTTTGGTCTTCTAGATTAGTTCATCATTTAAAATTATCTTCAGAACTTACAAGAGCTCCCTTACAGGGAAAATGGCTCTGAGAAATTAACCAAACAAACACTAGACTAGAAAATATCTGAGCACATGCTTTGTTGCAATCTAGTGAATCTCCCTTAGTTCCACTATGAATTGGCTTAGGTTGTTAACAACAAAGCTTATGTTTGGTCGAGTGTTGACCAGATACATCAATAAACCAATCAACTACTTGACAACTTGTACTATTTGGAGTCTATCAACTTTGAAACTGAAGAATCAATATTCTTCAAATTCATCACCATTAGAGTGGCCATCGGTTTGCTATCCTTCATCCTGAAACTCTTTATCATCTCTAGAGTGCACTTTCCCTATTTGAGGAAGATCTCACCTAGTTATTGCCAAACCTCCGAGAAAGTAATGCATTGACCCAATATCCTACATCTCAAATTCTAACTCTAGATTTGACTTGCAACCTGCATTAGTCTCTCTGCACTTGTCAGAATGAGATTGCCAACATATAACACCAAAATGAGGGTCTCAGATCCAACCAACAAGAAGTATAGGTTGGGATCTGCCTTACTCTTGGTGAAGGCTATGCCCTATAGATAATTGTCAATCTTGGCATACCAGGCCCTGTGCACATGTTTGAGTCCATACGGGGCTTTCTTAAGCCTGTATGCATGTGCTCTATGTCATGGACTTCAAACCCTTGTGGTTGCTTGATGTAGATTTATTCCTCAATGATGCCACTCAGGAAGCTGATTTTCATATCCACTTGATGGATGCTACATCCCATCTCAAAATTTATTGAAAGAATTGTTCAAATAGTGGAGTATTTGGCTATGAGAGCAACATTCTCCTCATAGTCTACTCCCTCTTTCTAAGAGAACCCAAGAGCCACAAATCTGACCTTGTATTTCTCCACACTACCATCTGCTACATGCTTTACCTTGTAAAGCCACTTGGAAGTCACACCTATCTTCTCCTTTAGTCTTGGTACAATCTCCCAAACATCATTCTTCATGATGGAGTTGTGCTCCTCCACCATGGCATCTCTCCACACTTGATGGCTAGTTGCTTCCTCCAAGCTGTAAGGCTTTGAGTCTATGATGTTGGTCACTAAAGCCATGTACATTGGAAACTTTTGTAGAGGTTTGATGTCCCTGAAAGTGGTCTTAGGAGGCTCGACATGCTAGCTATCTCTGTTATTGGAAGGCTTTGCTCTCAGCTCCTCCATTGGTTCCTCCTTTTGAGGCCCCTTTGCATCTGTTGGTAGGTCAACTTGACACCTCGACTCAACACTATCTTCCATTGATCTATTGGGAAAACTCTATAAGCCTTCAAATCCTTGTTGTATCCCATGAGGATGCCTCTCTCACGTGAGGGTTGCATCTTTGTCCTCTTTTCCATAAGTATGTGTATAGATTGGAAAACCAAATAGCTTGAGATGTCCTATCTTAGCCTTTATACCTGTGAATGTTTCCTTTGGTGTCTAACCCTTTAGAATCTGGTGTGGGCATTCTATTATGTAAATATGCAGCTTTGCTGCATGCCTCAGTCCTAAAAAATATTGAAAAAATTTGATTATGGATCATGGCCTTCTCCACACTAGTGATAGAGTGGTTCTTCATCTCTGCAACCCCATTTTGTTGTAGGTTGTAGGTCATTGTATTCTCCTTCTTGATTCCTGCCTTCTTGTAGAAATCAATGAATGCATTAGATGTGTATTTTCCCCTGCTGTCTGTCCTCAACACCTTGATCTTCCTTCCTGTCATGTTCTCCGCTTGAGCTTTGAAATCTCTAAAATGACTAAAGACCTCACCCTTGTGTTGGAATTTCTAACTCTAACCATTAGAAATTCTTCCTGTACTATTTGATTTACTTATTCCTACTTGTTTAGTTACTTAACAAGTTATTTACCATGTAAATATTGAAAATAAATACAAGTACAGTATCAACACATACAGATCATCAACTGAAAGAAAACAAACACACAAGTGGCACCGTTGTTTTTGGACTAATGTCCCCATAAAAACCCAATGCGGGAAACTTGGTGCAACTATTTAGAGGGTTTTATTAATATGCAGTTTTCAAAATACAACCTGGGTGCCAGAAATGGCTCACCCAACAGAGAATGCCGTCGACAGTAGTACCTCTTAGTCGGAGACAGATATTCCAACCATTGATTAAACTCTCCTATTTGTTATTTACTGAAACAAATTATTTACTGCTTTCTAAAACAAATATTGAAGCTAATACAACTACGACCTTCACTTAATTAATAGATTTGCCCAAAACAAGAATAGAACATTAAAGATACACAAGTGATATAGTATTTTTTGGACAAATGTCCCCGAAAAAACCTAATGCAGGAAAATTGGTGCATTAGATTTGAGGGTTTTTATTATTATGTAGAAGTATTTTGAATACAACTTTGGATGCCCTCTCGACAATCGAGTTACAGAGAAAATCACTTTGCAAGAAAGACTGGTGAGATTACCTCACTCAATACTGTTGATCTCGGCTGATTCGACAACTGAACTGTGAGTTTCCCAAATACTTTTACGCTGTCTTGCGTGGGCCCTGCGTCAGCCTCTAAGTCACTACGTCAGCCCAACGAGAATCGATCTGCCTCCAGGAGCCTTTTCCAACCCTCTTGGCTTAGAAACGTCAACTCCTTTAGCAAATTTGGATCTCTTTCCTGGAAGCTGTTGCGTTGCTTTGTGTGGAGCCTGCTTGAGCCCTTCTTGGCTCTACATCACCCTCTCTACCCTTTGCATTGCCTCCCTTGTGTGTGTTTTTGCCTCTCTGTTGAGTATTCTTGGCTCCGGAGAAGATCTCCTCCAACCAAAAATCTCTCTTCCCCTCTTTGCAACAACTCACAATCAAAATTCTCATCGCAGTTGCTTTACTTCAGAAAATCGAACTTCTGAACTCTGTGTGTGTGTTTTTCCAAATGACCCTCAAGCCTCCTTAAATAATCTCCTCGTTGACATTCAACGACCTAGATTAGAAGCTAATCAATGGCTAAGATCATTTCTGCTTGATCCTCGAAGTTACACACACAATTAGATTAATACCCATTAATTATTCTATGGTCCCATTAAAAATAATTAATTATTTTAATAAAACTGTTTCTGGGTGGAATTTCCCAAAACGCTTTCTGGGTTCTTTGGAATACATGTGTTTAAGCTTCCTTGCAAAATTTGAGACATAGATCACATTCGATGCTACCAGAAATCAACACTACATCTTAGCGAGGAATGTGCTCTAGCAATGCAACCTACTGAAGCATCACTCTGTTTTGTAACATCTCCTTCTGCGTTGTTGATGTCTGACATCCTGTCCACCAACTACTGCGCAAACGCTGCATTTGTACTGCCGCTGGCCCTGCCGCTGTCAACATTGCATCCGTACTGCAACTCTCTTTGAAATTCTGCATCTGTGCTGCTGTTGGCACTGGCACTGCCAACTGCCTCTACACTGCAAGCTGTTGCTGCTACTGCATGAGCAACGAAAAAACATCCCAAATTACTGAACTAACTGTGTTCAGTATGATACCATGTGAATGTTGGAACATGACTGCTGCTAGTCTCTGCGTACTGAAACTCTCTGAAATTCTGCATCTGTGCTGCTACTGGCACTGCCATTGCCAACTGCTGCTGCTACTGCATGAGCAACGAAAAAACATCCCAAATTACTGAACTAACTATGTTCAGTATGATACCATGTGAATGTTGGAACATGATCGCTGCTAGTCTCTGCTCTGACCCTCTGAAGCATTTGCGCTGCTGCTGATCTCTGCTCTGTGACATCTGCACTGCTACCAACTCTGCTCTGTGCCGTTCAGTCTCTGGCGCTCCTAGCTGC
>APFE031007001.1:9938-46453 GCA_000404065.3 Pinus taeda
TTTTTTTTTTTTTTTTTTTTTTTTGAAATTTTGTCAGTGATAACAGACAGCTCACCCCCTCACCAGGAATTGCGCCATAATTCGAAATTGCTCGGCTGAGAACTCACGATGAACCGCTGTCATTTACACTTGCAACCGTTTTCAACAAAGTACATGTCCTCCTCCTCTGCAGTTTGTTAGCCCAAGCTTCTCAGCACATTTCAAAATCCTCCCGTGTTCCAGGCTTGTTCAGAAGTGCCGTGACGTCCTTCAGTACATGACAAAGCTCTCTACAAGAAGGAGCTCTACAAGAAACATGGCATAGCCTCCCAGAGCAGAGAAACCTCGACTGCCTACGTCAAAATTGGAGTTTCGAAGAGAGCTTTGTACTCTGTCTGTGGGAGTCTAATTCCCTTTTGACAGTCGAGTTTTGGGCAGTAACAACATTATAACCAGGGAATTGGTGCAAACTGTCTTCAAAGTTCAGGGGAGGAAACCATCACAGAATACCCCTTTCTGATCAGAGCACAAGCCAAAAGAGAGTACTCTCACCATGCCAGGAGGGTTTATTAGGAAGCAACCCCTGGACTCCAGAAAATTGCGTGAACACCCCGCAGTAGTGGACCTCTTCACCCGTGCCAACTGGATGGAATTTTGTGACAAAATTCAGGGACACGACGATGCAATAACGGAAGAATTCTTGTTGTCTATCCAACCGAAATCAAAGACACTGGACATTGTGAATTTCAGAGGGTTGAAATTAAAACTAACCCCTGGGCTCATTAGTCGAGTCACTGACATACCATTGGGGATACCCTGGAGTAAAGAGGAGAGAGGACTAGGCCAAAAAGCCAAGAAAGAATTCTTCCTACCAGAGAAACAGTTTGCAGAAGATAAGAATGGGGTAAGGAGGGCCAGTTTACATCCTCTGTGGAGTGAAGCCAGTCTACAAATTATGAAATAAATTACCTATGAGGGGCAGTTCAATATTGTTTATGGCTATCATTTCCGGTTGCTAAAAGAACTAAGACATGGGTTGGATCTACCCCCAGAGCAGAAGTTAAGCATCCCCTATTTTCTCTTGCAATCAATGATTGAATGTGGCACAAAACTGAAGGAAGGGACACCAGATCAGCTAGCCCATCATGGGCTCATCAAGCTTCTAGTAGAGGATGGCCTCCATACCTACACTGTCCCCCTCTCCTGGGAAATTTTCTGCAATATGTCCAAAGATGATGATATAAGAATTATGGCCGAGGAATTCACCTCATCTAGCAGTGAAGAAGGGAAACACCATAAAGTTGAAAAGAAAGCCAAGGGTAAGGGAACCTAGGACAGACCACCACAGAAAGAACAAGAAGAGAAACAAGAGAAAGGCCAAGCTGTCGAGCCCAAAACTGTGGGTGGAATAAAGGAACAAACACCAAGGGAGAAACAATTGCAAATCAGAGTAGAGAGGACTGAAAAAGTCCAAGAAAGTAAGGGCACACCTAAGGAAACCACAGAAAAATTGAAAGAGAAGACACCCCCAGCCAAGCAAACCAAAACAGTGAAAACCGTTTCTATAGGAAGCCAGAAAACAGTTAGCACAAGACTTTCTACAGGAAGTATGAAGGCAGAAAATAAAAAGGAGAAATCACCCAGAATCTTGGCCAGGGAGGCAGCAACAGTGCTGGCTGCCTTAAGCACAACCCCAGAGCAAAAAGGGAAGAGAAAAAGGGAGCCTTCTATGTATTTTAAGGCAAGAAGGAGCATGAGGATAAAGACTGGCAGACCCCAGCCACCGTCAAAAGAACCAATCACGATTGTAGACACCCCAACTACACAAAAGGAGAGGTCTCCCTCCAAGGCATCCAACACTTATGAACGGGGAAGCTTGAGGACATCCACCTGGAGAGAAAGAATGAAAATGTTAGACACAAAGGCCTATCTACAGGATGCTGAGACAATTCTACAGGATACATTGGCTAGGCTAAAGGAGACCGAAGAGTTAGTAGAGAAGGCAACTACATCATCCCAAGAGGAGGAAAAGACTGAGAAAATTGAGGAACCAAGCCCCCAACCCAACCTGGGCTCTTTCTACAACTTGCTAGAGGCAGGAAGGATAATTCCCCAAAAATTTGTAGTGCCGCTCTTCTTTGCACTAGAGGAAGAGAGAGTGAGGACCCACACTTGGACGAAAATCTCCAAGTCCAAGGGTGTGGCAGATATAGGTCCTTTGGAGGAACAACTCAAAGAGGCAAGGAAAGAATTGGCTTTGGTACGGCATATAGAAAGCAGCCAGCGGGCCAAGCTCCAGGAAGAAAATGAGCTGCTCAAACAATAGCTATGGTTACAGGGACACCTTATGGAGGATAGACCCCACACCTTGGGGGGACAACAACAACAGGAGGAGCCCACAACAACCAATGAAACACTTGATGAACGACAGAGAAGGGAAGGGATGCAGGCTGAAATTGAGACACTGAATCGACAGCTACAGGAAAAAGAATTGCAAGCAGGCCTGGAGATACAGTCTTTGAAACAACAGGTACAAGAAAAGGAGGCCCAACTGGCCTGCATGCCCAGTTGGGCGATGGAAGCTCTGTAGTGTAGGTAGCTGACCAAATCCTACGCCCTATACCTCAAGGATCAGTGGTTGCAATTTCAGATCAACACTTTGGCACAAAGAGGTATCACTCCTTTTCAAAACTACTCTCAATTCATGGCTCTATGTGACAGTAGCTCATCCGAAGACAAGGCCAAGCTATCAAAGTTCTACCTACACAACTTGGCCCTTCCCAACATGAACTCATGGGACCCTAACACTGCGGTAGGGGACGTACAACTTATGGCCATGGCCTCTTGGCTAAATCATGAAGAAAAGAGAGCAATAGAGGTCCAAAACATTATGAACAGAGAGTTACAGGAGCCACTATTGATTAGAGCAGAACCAGAGGATCCTTTAGCACTGATAGGCGCCCACCAGCACTTGGCTAATGACCCTTAGGCCCTACCAGATTACATGGGATGACAAGCCCAAGCCATAGCCCATTTTGAGGACATGGAAAGACTGCTGGGGGATAACTGTGTTCATGCTTGCTCCCGAAGGTGGAATTCACTGTCCCACAACCTAAAGATTAGAGAATACCACATCCCCACAAGGATGAGGGAGGCCTTGGAAAGGGTGCCTCTCTACAAACAGTCCATGCAGAATCTTCAGGCCAGTTGGATCGGCCTCAAATTTAGTCCTCCCTTGCTTTTGGGGTTGTTAGAGGGAGTCAGAGAAGAGGAGCAACACAAGCAGTGGGAAGAAGTGGAAAGCAAATCAATATTTCATGACTGTGAAGAAGATATCACTTCAGAGGCCTGGGATGTGAGGGAGGCGGTCAAGGCTATCTAGGACGATGAGTTGGACTAGTTGCTCAGAGGATGAGCAACCCATTTAGCAGGGGGGTGATGATGAGCCCCGAATTAGGTAACTTATTGGGCTCATTTTGCTTAATTGTCCTTGTTCAATTCTCCATTTTTCATATATTATGCATGTTTTTAGTATGTTTATGTTGTTTGAACGAATAAGGGTGGTCACTCTACTAGGGAGGCTAATACGTGGTTATTTCAGGTTTTTTGGACAAGTTTTGGAGCAAAACCAAGCAATCATGGATAGGTGACAGCCAAGCTTGAGGTGAGGATTTGTAGGGGGGTTGTCTCTGGCATTAAATGACCCTTCCTTGAAATCTCCACCCTCAACTCCGAGCTCAACAGGCCACCAAAACGAATCTTAAAGGCAACGAAGCAGCTTTGGGAAGAGTGACTGTTTACTACAGTTGGAACAGCTAAGTCCCTTGAATTTAGGAGGGTTGCTAGGCCCCTCGTAGTGTATAAATAAAAAGGCCTCAGCCTTCGTAGTTTACTTTTGGAACTATTGTAATTTTGCACTAGAGTGCTATCATTTTCCCAGCTCGTTTTCTTGGAGCTACTGCTGTATAACTTTCTTGTGATGATTATTTTTGGATAATGAGAAGCAGTTCTATTTGGCATCAGCTCTGAGTTTTTTATAGGAGCCTGTAGCTCTTGGGGTTGGGCCCAACCTAAGAGCAAAGGCCTCCTTCATGTATTGTTATTTGTTTTTATGTCTTTGCAAAACAATTTATGTTTAGTAGATTAACAACTTGCTGATTACATAGGTCATGGTTAATGATCAGATAGGATTTTGCGTGCTCAGATTTAGTTGATAGATTAGTTACAGGGAATATCTCCAGAAAAAGGCCATCAAGCACCTCTGATCTCATCTCTCCCTCAGTGGGATCGTGAGCTCGGACAAAGGTGACATTGCTGCCAACAAAAACGTTGTTTCGCTTTGTCATGCAATTCTTAGTGTTGGAATCCTCATTTTCTGATGCTGATATTAGTAGTGTTTAAATGCTTCAGTTGATGATTGCTTAGTTGCATAGTTATTTCACGCATTTCATTTCGAATAAACTGTTGTTCATTTCCTTTTGCTGTTACTTATGTCAGAATAGAGTGAAGTAACTTGGTCATAGGTTTTATAAGTGTTTGTTTGTTCAGTTTGAAAAACCACTTGCAGAGTACCTGTTATCCTTCCTTACCTACCCATACTCCATCCAACCTACCTGCTTCATCCTTCACTTAGAACCCTTACCTTACATTTGCCTCGTTCACCTACTTTGCCATGATTCTCATCTTCTTGTGCAACATCGTTTCATCCCTCCTTGAACAAATCTAACCATCTGCGCCACTCCTCAACTCCACCCTCCAAGTCTTGAACTCCCCTACACCCCTATTTCACCTCGATACTCATTTCTGCACATTTTCCCTCCATCCATGCTCCAAAATCCAATTTCTGAACGTCCTGTAGGAAATTATAGACATCCTGTAGAAATTCCAGACATCCTGTAGAACCCCTGCAGACTTCCTGTAGAAGCTCAGGAAGGCAGTTTCTTGAAGGCCAAACTCTGTGAAACTCTAAGGAAGGGTGCTAGGGACCCCTTAGGCCCTCTCTGAACCTTCTTGACCTCTTCCAAGCATTTCCGCTCACCAATCCACCTCTGCACAGTAAAAAACAGTTAAAAATCACATGCATGATAATTCTGACAACTTATTCAAAAATACAAAAAGATGGTTCTTTCAGATTCTGTGGTAGACATAGCTTAGAACATGCATTTCATCTTCTTAGAAGTCAATGGTATCTCTCCCAGTAACTTGCATCCTCTTTCTTGCATCAGTAGAGCTAGCTGGTAAAATTAGGGTTTGCTAGGGTTTGTGTTTGCTTTCAAATTTTTAGTTTCCTTCTGCAGATAGATTAGCTTCCTTCGAGTTAGCTTCCATCCATCAGTTAATCAGCCTCTTCTCAGAGCTCATAGAAGTTGGCTTGAGCCCCTAGCGGACTTGTGCCAGCTGACCAAGTGATAGTTACGGCAAGAGCTAGTACTTGTGCATACAACACCGTCGCTTCCAAGTTTGTTACGAACTACTTGGTTTATAAAAGTAAAGAAGGGAGTCCTAGGAGTTGCAACATTGTTGCTGCAATACTAGAGCTCACCAATAGGATACAATGTTGTATTCATTAAGGGTAAAGCCTTTTTGAAGCATGTGGCTATCGGGAAAGTGAAACAGATTGGAGTTAGAGTGAAAAATATCTACAATCTAGAGCTTAAATTCACTATGCATGCAACTATACCACTAGGAGGGAGGTAGGGCGATGTAGAGCCTTAGTCCCAGAGTTGCAAAAATTGGGTAGGAACCATAGGAGAGCAACAATAGTTGCGGGTATACTTTCCTCATGGATCATTACCTTGCTACATGGGCCCACAATATTTAATAGTAGAAGGATCAATGTCATTTGGTGCAATTAGATGCTAAGGAGCACATAGCCGTGTCGACAACAATGTAGAGCGACAATGCAAAATCATCAATGGTGCAATTTTTCGAGTAGATAGTTGCAGAGACAAAATTGATTCAATTTTTTGGATGCTTCTCAATTGCAGTTGTTACAGTAGCAACAACAACAGTGAGAGGTAGTGCTACAATACATTCCAAAAGAGTTGGACTAGGGTTGTGTAGAGCCCTTTTCTTGCTAAGAGGGAGTGTTAGAAATGTAGCAAGAAAAGGCTCAATTTTGACTTGTGCCTTAGTCAAACCAAGTAATTCAATTTTCCACATTAGCAGGATGACTTGGATTTTAGTTAGCTACAAAGACATGGCCTTGTCTACTAGTTAATTCAGTAAATTCGAATTTGTAGGCTAGAAGTAGAGTTGTGCATGAGATGATTGCTAAGATCTAGAAATCTAGTTGATTTATTGTTAGTTGAACTCAATTAACTGAGCTCTAGTCATTAGTTGAGTGAGTTGAGTAGTAATGACTATTGTTAAATCACTAATCTCTCAGCTAACTAGTCACTAAGCTAAAAATAGATACAAACATGAATGGGATTTGAATTGCCTAGTTGAGTGGATGGAAAAGGCACATTTGTATTTATATTTGTATAATGTTGAGTGTACAATTATTTTGCATTGAGCAGGTGATCAATTCCTCAAGTTATTGCTCAAGCAAATAGGGAATTCTCCTATTTTTAGGGGTTAATTCCTCCAGGATTGCACAAGGAAATAAGAGGTTTGTTGAAGCTTGAATTGGATAAGTGTGGGCCAAAGCAAGTCAGGAAGTAGGAGAATAAGATTGCAGTGCAGGGTGTGCTTAAGAGTGGAAGCAAGACATTGTAATTGTTTCTCTTTTCATCTGAATTAATGCAAAATAGCGAAGGGGTTTTTCCCAGTTAGATGCCCCTGTAAATCATTGCGTTTTTGTGGTTTTGATGGTTGCATGTGTTTCTATCGTGTCATTTCCATTCTGCAGTATTGTAGAGAAAATTTATAATCTCTTATTTTTAGTTTGAATTCATCAATAGTGGCAAATTGTTATTAATTTTTACAACATGTGAATAAGATGTGGATTATCATCTCACGACAGATGGCTTGGTCGGATTTAGGGACATGATCTATGTGTTGGACAACAGTGAACTCAAGAATCTTATCTTGAGGGAATTTCATGTTAAGCCGTATTCAGGTCACCTAGGATATCAAAGACATTGACATTAGTTAAGAAGTTCTACCATTGGCTGAATTTAAAGGAAGAGGTGGCTAATTTTGTTGCAAGATGCTTGGATTTTTGATAGATAAAAGCAGAGTGTAAGCATCCAGGTGGTTTATTGCAGGCAATTATGATTCCAGAGTGAAAATGGGAGGTCTTTCCATGGACTTCATTATAGGTTTACCGAGGACATCTAGACAAAATGATGCAATTATGCTTGTGGTTGACAAGTTGACTAAGGTAGCTCACTTCATTCCAGTGAAGTCTACGAATTTAGCTAGTGAGGTAGCCCAGGTCTTGATCAGGGAGATAGTGAAGTTTCGTGGTATTCCTAAGAAGACTGTGTTAGACGGAGATGCCAAGTTCACTTCTAGGTTTTGAAAAGAGTTTTTTGTAGGTTTTGGGGCAAAGTTAGTCTTTAGTAAAACTTATCATCCACATAGAGATGGAAAGACAAAGAAGGTTAATAGGATTCTTGAGGACATGTTGAGGATGTGCGTTATGCATTAAGAACGAAAGTGGGAAGAGTATCTTCCACATGTAGAATTTGCATATAATAATGGGTATCAAGAGTCTTTGAGGATGAGTCTGTTTGAGGCATTTTATGGGCAGAGTTGTAATGCTCCCATCAGTAGGAGTGATCCAGTGAATAGGGTATTGATTAGACCAGATATGTTGATAGAGATGGAACAGGAAATGCAGGTTATCAACAAGAATCTAAGGGAAACATAGGACATGCATAAAATTTATGTGGATCAACACAATGTATTTAAGGAGTTTCAGGGTGGTGAACATGTGTACTTGTGCATCAAGCCCATGAGGAGTTCCTTGGGGGTTGGATCATGTGCCAAGCTAGCACCTTGGTATTGCAGGCCTTCCGAGATCCTTGAGAGGATTGGATCAATGGCCTACTGACTTTGCACTGCCTCCGATAATGAATTTCCATGATGTTTTTCATGTGTCATTGCTTAAGAAGTATGCGAAATATGTTAATCATGTGATTGAATGGTTTGTATTGCAGGTGGAACCAGAAGGAGAATTCCATCCAGAACCTTAGTGAATTTTGCAACGAAAGATGCTCATGCTCTGTAATCGATCAATCGAGCAATTTAAAATGCAATGGAAGCACTTCGGGCCTGATGGAGCTACATAGGAGATGGTTGATCAGATGCAGGCTATGTATCCTTATTTATTCACTGGTTAAACGAATTTATTCTGATATATGCTTTGATGTTGTGTTTTGGTTATGTCTATATATATGCATATGTATGTAAATACCACATCGAGTTGTGTTATAAAGCTCCAATAAGCTATATGGTGTTCATGGTATGATGGTCATGGTCTTGGCTGCGTGATACGATTTAGATGTTGCATCGAGTTGTGTTATAAACCTCAATGGGAAAAATGCGTTTTGCTAGTTTATAATTGTCATTGAACACCAAGGACGATGTTCCCCCAAGGGGAGGGGTTTGTAACAACGCCTTGTTGATTTTCCATATAAATAAAATAAGGCAAAGGTCATGGGTCACGTATTCTAAGATGAATGCTGGGAAAAAAACAATGATGGGTATCACTAGTGATTAGTAAATGGATATGGAAATTGGCAAAGGCAACGTAGTAATTAATTGGCATTTATTTTTGAAAATAAAGGAAAATAGGAGCAAAGGGAGATGAAAGGTCATAATTTTGCATGAGGAGGAAATGGAAGGAAAATTAAGAAAATAGAGGTTGGAGCTCTCTTTCATTCTCTCATTCTCTCTTACTTTTGTACACTTGGAGTTTTCTTGGAGCATGCTTGGATAATTATAGTTTCGCTTGGATTTGGAGAAAGAAGGCAAAGGAAATCAGGAAAGTGCAAGGGAACAAGTGGATCAATGGTTACAGCTGGATTGCTTCGCAGGTAACAAGTTGCATGTGTGATTTCCTTGCTAATTCATGGATGCGTGGTATATGCATGTGGTGTTCTGGTTATGTTTTATCATTGACATGAAGGTTTACTTGGATTTACAGTGGTTTTAGCCTTGCCTTGTTCTTCTTGGATAACCATGGTGTTGTGGATTTTTCCACTTGATTGTTTTTTGGTTGGTGCTCATAATTCCTTATGGCTGTGGGTTGGAACAAATGCCATTCCTAAAACAACTTGGGTTGAGTTACTAGTCTTGGAGCCTAGGTTGGGACAAACACTCTGAAGCCCTTGGTGGGTTGAGTTACTAGTCCTTGGAGCCGGTTTGGACAAATTCTCTATAGCCTTGGAAGGTTGTGGGTTAAGTTACTAGTTCCTCGAGCCTTGGACAGTTTGGGTAGAGACCATTTTGGTTGGTGTTAGTGATGTCCAATAGTGAGGTGGAATCACTTGTTGAGGGTTTAGGTGGGTTGGCTAATGAAAGCCCTAGTTTGTTTTTGTTTGGTTGTTCCATGAGATCCCACATTCATGCTTGGAATATGGTGCATGGGTGATTGGCTGAAAGAGAGATTTGGTTCATCCCAATCTATGGTTGGGTGGTACATTGAAGTCCCTAACTTGGTTGGTATTTTCATATGTTAATAAGATTTATTCTTCTATTGTGACTCATGTATAATTGTAGCGATTCTGTTGGCGATATTATGGTTGAGTTTCCATGGTTTCTATGCTGGTTTTTCTCTTGTTATATGATGTGTATCATCTATGGTCCTTGTCATGAATGGTTTAGTTATTGATCAGTTGATGAATACATGGACTAAGAAATGTTATTGCAACTATGTAGAGAGGGCATAGGGCCTTCTCAGTGATTCTCAGATGAATCTCAAAATTTTATGATCAGATATGCATTCATGACTTGTAGCTTACGTGTTTGCCATGTGTTTGACGAAATGTCTGTTATGTTCTAAATAGTCTAGGTCAAGTTCTATCTTAAAGTTTGTATGTTTAGCCTTGTTTTAATGTCATTAATGATAATGAGAAGTCTCAAGAAGTTCTGGGCAGTGGTTTGGAGGCTGACTTAGAATTAAGGCTCAAATCTCAGGACCACACCCACTAAATTGGACAATTTGGTTCACAATTGCATTGAGGCAATCTTGTGAGTGCTATTGGAGGCCTTGTCATGCACGTGGTTGTGGTTTAAGTTGTGTGAAAAGGAGCCCCAACTTAGGGTTTTGACACCTGGGGTGGTTCTTTGGCCCTTGAGTGTCCTGTAGCCCCGAGGGATGAGGTGAGTTATCAGTGTGTGGTGAGTTAGTCGACCCCACTTCCTTAATTGGAGCTTGGAGGTTAGGTCATGTCATAGTAACTCTTCATCTCTTGTTTACCCTGGCAGACCAATGAATTTGGGTAAATGTGGGAGGGGTGGTTACAATCGATAACCAACTAGGGGTTAAGTTTGACTCCAACTCTCAATTAGAGTTATGATTTTGACCCTTCTAGAGCCCTTTTCACAGTGTTTGCGTGGCTAGATCCTTTTCTATGAGTAATAAGGGTTGACATGGTATTCTCTTGAATTATGGTGGTCAATCCCGATATTTCAACTTTTGGGAGGCATACCATTCTCATAGAAGCTTCGATTGAGGTGATTCTTGCATCATTGGAAAGGTACTGATGTGCATATTATGGACCACAAAAAGTGGTCATTTAGGGTCTCAAAATGGATCTTGAATTTTTTTGTCCCTATTTTTCCAAACTAGGACTATCATTAAAACTGTTCTTGCAAGCCCATTCCTCCAATTTTCCACTTTGAAAGCATCAACATGGATGAAAAATAATATAATAATCCAGTTTAGATCAATATTTTTTGGTAGTTTTGATTTTTGAGCAGTGTAATCGTGTACTTAAATTATAGGACACTTGTTGAATTTATGTTAGAAATCTATTTTTTAAATATAAAATGTGCTCTCTCTCTCTCTCTCACAGACACACAGACACACAGACACACAGACACACAGACACACACACACACCGATCTATATGTAGATAGTTTTCCTACACCCAAAATAAAATTATTATTGCAATTATTTATAATAGGAAAAAAAATTGATAGTAACATTAATAAAGAGAGAAATGCAAAGAAGATATGGGTTACTTACACACTTAGGGTGGATTGAATTTGTAAATCCAAACAATATAGAATACTTACACAATTTAATCCATGTACAACTTTCTTTGTATATTATTATCCATGTAATGAGATTAAAGTGGATATGATGCCCTTGTAGTAGCTATAGAGTTTTGGGGTAGCACCTTGTACCATGGATAAGGGATGTCTTACTCAATAAACTATTCATTCTAGATTCTCTCAACACTTTAAAAGTAGGCCACAACACCTAATGAGTTGAGAGTTGTGCGAAAAGAAGAGAGCATGACATTATGAGGTGCAATAACTAGCTTTCTTAGCCACATGAGGATGACACTAGCTCTAGCCGTATTTAAAGTTGAAAATCATATTGAACCTATTTAAGATATTAATGATGGATTTGTGCCTATTATCATAAACCAAATCCCTTTTATGGTTGTTGGTTGCCACCCTCCTAAGGATTGAGATGATTCTTTAACAAATGAATATATGATTCTCATTGTAGCATAAAAGTTCTCTTTGTTTATTGATAGTTTCTTCATGTGTATTGGGTGGACAAACTTTGTTCAAGTTCTATGTTTCAAGCCTTTGTATAAATTTTGGGTTCTCAACTAAGCCAATTATGCATTTAAGATCTATAACACTCAACTTGGTAAAGTTGCTTCAACATCCTCTTGTTATATTTACGAGCATATTTTGATGTTCCTTGACACTCAAAATGGAACAAATATTACAATTATTATTATATAAAAAATGCATATAAAAGAATACAAGGCAACTTACAAACTTAAAAGTGAATTGTAATTGTAAATCTGTATAATGGAGAAAGTTTCTATAATAAATTATAATACTAATGATAAGAGAATACAAATTACAAGTTAGAGAAAAACAAAAATCCATTTCATTGGGTAATTTTGAGGCTACAAGCATACAGATAGATGTCCCTCAAGCAATAAAAGAAGGACAATAAATTAACACTCAAGTATTATGGTGAGTAGTTGATCCAGGTGGATGTTGGTGGCCACCCACCTATCCCATTTTGACCCCCACAACTGTCTCTTTCAGTTTTTCAGTTTCCGTAATTGTAGCACAATTTACTATTTTTAGCAGTTTTTTGGGTCCTGAACTTTCGAAGCAGTTTTGAGGCCCTAAACGACATTTTTTTGGAAATTTGGCAGCAACATGGGTCCATGGATTAATGTTGCTCTTCCCAAAGTTGTAGTTATCAGATAGATATTTCTAACGAGCTATTGTATGCGTCAAACGAAGATTGTATGCCAAAGTTACAACCCCGGGAAGTTGATGTAACAACTTACACAAAACGGGGCCCACAATTTGGTGTTTCATCTTCTAGGGTTAGGTTTTGGGATGTTAAGGGTTTTCCATTATATCTCAACAATAAATAGGCCTTTGAGCCTCATTGTAACACAGTTCAGAGGCATGTAGCCACCACATCTCTTCTCAGAGATAAGGTACCAACGCCCTGGCTGGTTTATTTCCATTACTGTTTGTAAGCATATTTCAGTATTTTACATTAATGAAATGAAGTATTAATTCCGCTGCATCTTTGTGTTTATGGTTATCTCTATGATTTGTTGTGTTCCTGTTTAAATTCAGATCAGTGGTATCAGAGCGGTTTGCTTTTTCTTTGTTTTTCTTTGCATGTCCCTAACGAGGTCGGGATATAAGTAGCTAGGGCTCGATCTGGTTGAACCTTTGCAAGATCAGCCTCGCAAATCCCAATGGGCTCCCATGGCAGATGAAAATAAAGACGAGGGGGCAGGAGATCCTATCAAAATCTTGCTCGAAGAAGCCCTCGAGCGGCAAAGGAACGTGATGATGGACAACTTTGCCTAGATCCTTCTGCAGCTACCCAGAGGCGACGCATCGACCTCCAACAACTACTCTAGAAACACCACACTGTTTAAGGTACAAGTTAATTTTGAAATACCCATATTCGAGGGTCAGATAGATGCAGATGCCATAGATAAATGGTTAAATCTGCTAGAAGGTTATTTTTCTGTTCATGAATTTTTGAGTCGGGAAGAGATTGTTTTTGCTCTTCTCAAAGCAGCCCGCCACGTCAAGGACTAGTGGGAAACATACTGCGAGCAGAAGGATGAAAGTACGGGCTCACTATTTTCAGCCACACCCACTTGGAATTCATTCTGGGATGCCATTAAGGAGAAATATTACCCTGTCAAAAGCTATGAGGACAAATACATAAAGTGGACCATGTTGTGGCATGGAAGGGACCAAGATGTGCCAGAGTTCACCGACATTTTTCATACCCTTCGCACACAGTTGGGTATTAAAGATTCTGAGCTACATCTGGTACTCAAATACCGCGACTGCCTACACAAGTACATCCAGGAAGAGATGGAGTTATTAAACATCTCCTCTCTCAGCATGACATACCGATATGCCGTCAAGATCGAGCAGAAGTTTAAACAGAAGAAGAAATACTTTGGATCTGCGAATCCGAAGACCAAAGGACAAACCCAAGGCGGGGTGACCTAAGACAACCCATCGAAGTCGCAAGAAAACAACACCACGAAGTTGAAGAAGGACACAGGAAAGTGGTGTGAGTTTCATAAGAGCCCCACTCACAACACAAATGAGTGTCGGACCAAGCAGTCGCTGTTGGCCGATTTGAAGGTTTCTTAATCAAATGCATATTCTGACCCTGAGTCAGAGCCTGACAAGGGGAATGGCAAAGGGAAGAAGATCATTGATGTGGAGCCCAACGCCACTGTTGCCATTGCCAAGATCCAGAAGAATGAGCCCAAAGATCCAGAGGAGGGACAGCGTCTTTTCCACTCACAGATGTGGGTGAAGGGTTCGCTGCTGCAATTCATTGTTGACAGTGGGAGCCAAAAGAACCTCATTTCAGTAGAGATCGTGCAGCGGTTGGGCCTACCGACTACACCACACCTGCAGCCGTACAATATCAGGTGTCTTCATCAAGGACAAGATCTTCGATTTCACCAGCAGTGTCGCCTTCCCTACAGCATCAAACCCTTCACAGACGAGGTATTGTGTGATGTTACACCTATGGATGTTTGTGATGTATTATAAGGCCAACCATACTTGTGGAGGCGACATGTTATGTATGAGTCAAGGCCTCGCACTGTCATTATTTCTTTGGGTAATTGCTTAGACAGGATAACAGAGGTAGCCCCACCTACTGCCACCTCTTTGATCACTGCTAAGAAAGGCAGCAAGCTCATTTCCGAGACTAGGAAATTTGTTTTCTTTCTGATTCACTCCCAAAGTAAGGGGAAGATCATCACCACATCCATGACCCCCGTGAATGGTTCCACCACACAACAACAACAACAGAGGGATAAGGTCATGAAAGAACACAAGAATAACTTCTCCTCACCCACACGGGTACCACACAAGTTTCAAGTGGGCGACAAAGTCTGGTTGCATCTGTAGAAAGAACGCTTGACAAGAGCCCATCAGAAGCTCAAGCACTTCGACATGGTCCTTACAACATTACCAAGGCTGTGGGAAACAATTATTTCAAGCATAACATTCCTCCATTCCTTCACTTGCATCAAGTGTTCAATGTGGAACGTCCTCAACCATGCTTCCCACCATTACTAGACACATCAGAGATTGCAGAACAACTCACCAGGGACTAAGCTCAGTAGCTGGAGGAACTCAACGGAATGGGGACCACTGCTTCCTAAGGGGGGAGGAATGATCTAGGTGGATGTTGGTGGCGACCCACCTATCCCATTTGGACCCCCACAAATGTCTCTTTCAGTTTTTCAGTTTCCGTAATTGTAGCACAATTTACTATTTTTAGCAGTTTTTTCGGGGCCCTAAACTTCCGGAGCTGTTTTGAGCCTAAACGACATTGTTTTGGAAATATGGGAGAAACATGGGCCCAAGGACCATTTTTTCTCTTCCCAAAGTTGTAGTTCTCGATAGATATTCTAACGGATAGTGTACACATCAAAACGAAGACCGTATGCTAAAGTTACGACCCCGAGAAGTTGAAGTACAACTTACCCAAAACGGGCCCACAATTTGGCATTTCATCTTTACGGGTAGGTTTTGGGATGTTAAGGGTTTTCCATTGTTTCTCAACAATAAATAGGCCTTCGAGCCTCATTGTAACATATTTCAGAGGCATGTAGCCGCCACATCTCTTCTCAGAGATAAGCTACCATTGCCCTAGCTGGTTTATTTCCATTGCTGTTTGTAAGCATATTTCAGTATTTTACATTAATGAAATGAAATATTATTTCCGTTGCATGTTATGGTTATCTGTATGATTTTTTGCGTCCTGTTTAAATCCGGATCAATGGTATCAGAGCGGTTTGCTTTTTCTCTGTTTTTATTTGCATGTCCCTAATGAGGTCGGGATATAAGGAGCCAGGGCTCGATCTGGTTGAACCTTTGCAAGATCAACCTCGCAAATGCCAACAGCCTCCCATGGCGGATGAAAAGAAAGACGAGGGGGCAGGAGATCCTATCAAATTCTTGCTCGAAGAAACCCTCGAGCGACAAAGGAACTTGATGATTGACAACTTTGCCCAGATCCTTGAGCGATTACTCAGAGGCGACACATTGACTTCCAATAGCTACTCTGTAAATGCCACACTGTTTAAGGTACAAGTTAATTTTGAAATACCCATATTCGAGGGTTAGATAAATGTAGATGCCATAGATAAATGGTTAAATATGCTAGAAGTGTATTTTTCTGTTAATGAGTTTTTGAGTTAGGAAAAGATTGTTTTCGCTCTTCTCAAAGCAGCCTCCCATGTCATCGACTAGTGGGAAACCTATGGCGAGCAGAAGGATGAAAGTACAGGCTCACTATTTTCAGCCGCACCCACTTGGAATTCATTCTGGGATGCCATTAAGGAGCAATATTATCTTGTCAAAAGCTATGAGGACAAATAAATAAAGTGGACCACGTTGCGGCAGGGAAGGGACCAAGATGTGCTGGAGTTCACCAACATTTTTCATACCCTTCACACACAGTTGGGTATCAAAGATTCTAAGCTACATCTGGTACTCAAATACTACGGCTGCCTACACAATTACATTCAGGAAGAGATGGAGTACATCCAGGAAGAGATGGAGTTCTTAAACATCCCCTCTCTCGGCACGACATATTGATATGCTGTCAAGATCGAGCAGAAGTTTAAACAGAAGAAGCGAGACTTTGGATCTGCAAATTCGAAGACCAAAGGACAAAGCTAAGGAGGGGTGACCCAAGACAACCCGTCGAAGCCGCAAGAAAACAACACCATGAAGTTGAAGAAGGACACATGAAAGTGGTGTGAGTTCCATAAGAGCCCTACTCACAACACAAGTGAGTGTCAGACCAAGCAGTTGCTGGTGGCCGAGTTGAAGAATTCCGAATCAGATGCATGTTCTGACCCTGAGTCAGAACCCGACAAGGGGAATGGCAAAGGGAAGAAGATCATTGATGCAGAGCCCAACGCCACTGTTGCCACCACCAAGATCCAGAAGAATGAGCCCGAAGATCTAGAGGAGGGGGAGCGTCTTTTCCACTCACAGATGTGGGTGAAGGGTTCACCGCTGCAATTCATTGTTGACAGTAGGAGCCAAAAGAACCTCATTTCAGTAGAGGTCATGAAGCAGTTGGGGCTACCGACTACACCACACCTGAAGCCGTACAGTATCGGGTAGCTTCACCAAGGACGAGATCTTCGAGTTCGCCAGCAGTGTCACCTTCCCTATAGCATCAAACCCTTCATAGACGAGGTATTGTGTGATGTTACACCTCTGGATGTTTGTGATGTATTATTAGGCCAACTATACTTGTGGAAGCGACATGCTGTGTATGAGTCAAGGCCTCGTGCTGTCATTATTTCTTTGGGTAATTCCTTATACAGGATACCAAAGGTAGCCCCACCTACTGCCACCTCTTTGATCACTGCTAAGAAAGGCAACAAACTCATTTCCGAGACTAGGAAATTTGTTTTCTGTCTGATTCGCTCCCAAAGTAAGGGGAAGATCGTCACCACATCCATGACCCCCGCGAAGGGTTCCTCCACACAACAGTAGCCTCAGAGGGATATGGTCATGAAAGAACACAAGAACAACTTCTCCTCACCCACAGGGGTACCACATAAGTTTCAAGTGGGTGACAAATTCTGGTTGCATCTGTAGAAAGAATGCCTGACAAGAGCCCATCAGAAGCTCAGACCACTCCGACATGGTCCTTACAACATTACCGAGGCTGTGGGAAACAATTCTTTGGAGCACAACATTCCTCCATTCCTTCACTTGCATCAAGTGTTCAATGTGGAACTCCCTCGACCATGCTTTCCACCATTACTAGACACATCAGAGATTGTAGAACAACTCACCAGGGACCAAGCTCAACAGGTAGAGGAACTCAACGAAATGGGGACCATTGCTTCCTAAGGGGGGAGGATTCATCCAGGTGGATGTTGGTGACCACCCACCTATCCCATTTGGATCCCCACAACTGTCTCTTTCAGTTTTTCAGTTTCCGTAATTGTAGCACAATTTAATATTTTTAGCAGTTTTTTTCGGGTCCTGAACTTTCGGAGCCGTTTTGAGGCCTTATACGACATTTTTTTGGGAAATCTGGGAGCAACATGGGCCCATGGACCAATGTTTCTCTTCCCAAAGTTGTAGTGCTCAGATAGATCTTTCTAACGAGCTATTGTATGTGTCAAACGAAGATCGTATGCCAAAGTTACAACCCCGGGAAGTTGATGTACCAACTTACCCAAAACGGGGCCCACAATTTGGCGTTTCATCTTCTAGGGTTAGGTTTTGGGATGTTAAGGGTTTTCCATTGTTTCTCAACAATAAATAGGTCTTCGAGCCTCATTGTAACACAATTCAGAGGCATGTAGCCGCCACATCTCTTCTCAGAGATAAGGTACTATCGCCCTAGCTAGTTTATTTCCATTGCTGTTTGTAAGCATATTTCAGTATTTTACATTAATGAAATGAAGTATTATTTCCGCTGCATCTTTGTTTTTATGGTTATCTCTATGATTTGTTGCGTTCCTGTTTAAATCCGGATCAGTGGTAGATCTAACCTAGTGGTTGACTAAGTAGACTAAACAATTGTCTTACCTTGTGATCGATTGAATCCACTACATAATCAAATAACATATAACTTTTCTCAACCTAACTAACAATAATTAACGTCTCACCTTAATCAACTCAACCACCAATAAACTAACATTTTATTTTAACACATACACACTTTTAATATCTTTTAAATATATTAAAAAATAAAAAAGTAAATATATAATAAAACATTATTTAAAACCACAAACATTCATAGCCATACAAGAACTCAATGTAATAATCAAATGAAGCATTTTAATCCAAAAGTAAAAAAGAAAGATGATTTCTCAATCTCATTAAACTCTATTTCATAATTTTATATTTGGTCCCTACTTAGTAGAAGCGTTATTAAGTCACTTTGGATAAGATAAGATAAGATAAGATCAAATAAAATAAATTATTATTAATATTTGAATTTTTTGAAAAAATAATGTTATTGTATTAGAGGCGCTCTTTATCCCAGTATAGTAATGATGTTGTAATGTAATGCTTTATTTAACATTTTGTCTCGATCAAATTATATTAATTAAAATTAAAATATATAATATAAAATAATTAAATTAATAATTATAATTATTAATAAAACATTTTGACTTGGTCAAATTACATAAAACTAAAACTCAAAAAACAATAAAATTGATAATTATATCTATAATTAATTATAATTAATGGAGTTGTCTTTAGTGCAACTTTTTGGACTTTCTGGTGCCGTAATCCGAAGTAAAAATTTGAGGTTAAATCTCGATTTGTGTTATTCAAACTGGTTTTTTGGTTGCATATATGGATCCAACACCCTGAAAAACCCCTAGGGCACTTGGATTGTGCAGGGGTTACCCATCAAACTTGTGATTTCATAAATTCCTCCCAGATTTTAGAGAAATTAGACCTGAAAAACCTACCAGAAAAGCTTCAAAAAAGTTGCACTAAAGACAACTCTATAATTAATAATTAAACTAGCCTAAATCCATCTTAACTATAGATTTACCAAGTAACGGGAGAGATCAAATCTGTTGAGTAATACGTGGAGAATTTGTAAGAAGAGTGGAAATTGATGATTGATGTTTATGTTCAATGTTGTATAAAAAGGGGAATTGTATAATTTCATTGTCAAATATGCAAGCATCTTGTAACTGTGGAAAGTATAGAGACTTCATTGTTATGTATTTGCAAGGAAGTAACGAAACTATAACAAAGTGAAGAACCTGGTTTCAATTTTACAATATGTCAATTTGAGTCGAAGGAAAAATCCTTATTCTTTTCTGAATTCTAATTCATCTTAATGCTTTATTTGGTTATCTTTAGTTGATCATTGTTTTTCCTTTCATTATTATCTTTTTGGGGTTTTTCCCTTAGAATTTTTAGCATATTACATTTACTATTTCATGCCAATGACACATTCAAGGTATATTAAGTTGAGTGTTTTTTTTGCAAATTTGGGTTGGCTAGTTATAATTGATATATCATTTGAAATAGCACAAAGGTTACATTATTTACACAACTGTTGTGAGAAACACATTATCCATACATATATAAAGGCTTCAAATGTCTTGATAGGAATAGATTTTGAAGCACACATGACTAAACTAAAATGTGTATTAGCAATGAAATAGAACACATATGCTATCATTTCTTCATTCGAAAGCCTTTGCAATTTTAGTTTTGATTAGATAAAAACACAATAAAATATGCATCCAAATATATTTTTTTAGGATAAGCTAGAAATGTTTAAATAAATGATTTTCAAAGATTAATATTTCTTGTGTTTATGCTTACCTTCTGACATTGTCATTGACATTGACATTTTCATTGATTACAACAGTTAAGAATATATAGTTTTTAGATGTAAAACCTTATAGTTGTTTTGACTTATGCAACTTTTGGATATTGAATTAGAAAAATGGCATCTAAGAGATTGGATTTATGATTTAAAAACTTCAATTAAATGAACTTTTGGGTTTGTAGTTTTTAGTCTTCCACCCGTATCTTGAATCTTGCATTACTCGTCTTCTTTATGAATGGGCATGGTTTCTTGTATTATCACATGGGTTGATATGATATTTCAGGATATGTTGAATACCTTAATATGAATGGGCTTAATGGTTTGAATACCTTTTTTTGCGCATATATTAAACTTATTATTGTTTTGGCTTATTATAGGTTTCATATTTTGGATAACATGGTGTCCAAGATAGTAGAAGCATCATTTAATAACTCTAATTGAACAAGCTTTTGGGTATATATTCTTTTAATCTTCCTCTTTATTGTGAATTTTGTATAACTCCTCTTATTCATAGATAGGCAAGGTGGCTTACTTTCAATATAAGTGACCAAAAAACCAAAATAACATAATATAGTTGGAAGATAAGTGGATTGATTCCAAATTTCATTATATTTGGTCAAAACCAAACCCTTGATGGAACCCATAAGTATTCATGAATGAGTATATCCATGAATTTGAGGATAATGTGTTGTTTTTGAGTTGCAAATAATAACAATAATTATACATTAAGAAATCTAGTAGCCATCGACAATTAAGGCATTTTTTCTACATTTTCCATAATTCAAGTTGTTCTTAGTACACCCTTATTGTTTTCCTTACCTATATCCTTTTAATTTTTATTTTTCTCGAACTATATCCAACTAGTTATTTCAAAACTCTCAACAATATTGTCATTAGTTTGTTGTTTCAAGTGTTATGGAAATTAAATGCCCATTGTAGTTAAAAATAGAGTTAGTAACAAAAGCCCTAACAAACTGAGAAACTCTAACTAGATTTAGTCGTATACAATGGAAGAGTCACTAGGGGTGGGGGCCACAATCCCCTCTAGATGAATACGCTCTTGTGTTTTAGGCTAATGTCTTGGTCTAAAACTCAAAGGTGCATCACTCACATTTTGTGAAAGAATGGAAGAAATTCATGTTGCTAAGCTTCAACCTTCACTCTCCAAATGAAAAGCCCTCTCTTTCTTTAATAAGTTTATAGGAATCTAGCCCTCTCCTAATATGGTTGCTTATTAGATTTAGAAAGAAGGGAAACATCACCTTAAGGGTTAGCTCCATCACCCTTTAAATGGGAGAGGGTTTTATATATTCCTCTTTGAATTAAAAGAAGATGGAGATTCAATATTTCAAATCAGGGCTTATTTTTGGGAGCTAGGGGTATGTATCTAAATAGGCAACCTCTAGATTTTAATCCAAAAAATAATATTCCATCAACGATTCTAGTCTTGTAACATCCCTGACCTCTTATTGGTGCACACTATGCATTGCCCACAACCAACAAACAAAAAATCCTGTAGAAATACACTGTTTTGAAACCAAACTGCCACAACTTGGCCTACTGCTAGCTTCCCTGTAGTAGCACTAGCTCACGACTAGATAATTTAATCTGCTAACTAGAGACATCACACCCCGTTGCCTAGATAATCAATAATTGCAACAATTTCCTCCTTTAATCAATTATTCCAGCAATAACACAAATTGTACCCATACCTAGGAATTAACCCTTTTAAATTATTTTTCTCCTGTAATGAAATGCATAGCTAAATTCATAAATCATGCAACATTAAGCCATAATATTTACACAGTAAATTGAATTATGCACAATGGAAATAAGTAAACACATAACTTAAACGAGGGTTTTCAAGAAATGAGACATAAATAGAATAAATACTTAGTAACATTTATCTGAACAAAAGACCAACTGGTTGCAAGTCTTCCACATTCCACCTATCCATAGGTTCATAAACTCTCAAATGTGGGTCACCCCCAAGTTGAAGCTGTTAGTGTCAGTCTTTCCAGCCTTCCTCCAGTGATCAAATATGCTCTTACAAAGTGGTCTCAGAGTGTCAAGGTCAAATTTTGTCATTTCAGTGAGTCTTCAAGCAAAATTTGGTCACTAGGCATTAGGTCTAGGATTTGTTTTCACTCTTTTCAAAATTGTCCAAATGTCGGTCCATGTCACACATTCAGCTGAGTGTACCATCATTCAGAGGGTTTTTCATCATCATGTCAAGTTCCATTGGGTCATTTCCACACCTTGTTCATGCTTCAGTTGCGCCTAGGTAAGTCATTTCCCTCTCCTAGGGTTTTGAAGGCAATTTCTCTTGGACGGTCAAATCATTAGGAAAACTTGTATCCAGATGTTCATACACCTTCCCCCTATCCTTAATATACCTTATCAAACACTTCCCATCACTGAGATCCCCCAAATTCCTCATTTTTGCACAAACCCTAGTTTCTTGCCACAACTTGGCAATTTTCTAGGCTAGGCTTGTGTTTTGCCCTTTTGGACCTCTTCCCCTCACTCTATCTCTAAGATTCCACTTTCCCCTGCATCCTAACATCCCTCCCTACTTCCAAAAATTTCTCCAAGAATTTAGAAGCCCCTTATCCCCTTCATTTCGACAAAATCCCTTGTTTCACACATCAGGATAAGTTTCACTCAAAAGATGTTTCAGAGCAATCAAAGGTGAAGTTTGGAAAAATGAAAGAGGTTTCTGTCCCCAACATGCCAAAGAAGAAAAACCTCCCTCACGTTTTACACAGGTATCATGGTTTTAGAGAAATGTCAAAAATACCATTGCCTTAGGAGAATTGAATGCACCTCTATAGTGACCTTGGGAAAATCAATATTTCTCCTAGCATGGTTGGCCAAATGACTTTTTTTATGAGTCAAATGATGACTAGACACAAATAGCTTTCCAATGAGCTATCATGAGCTCAATTTGGAGTTGATGAAGGCATTCAAAAGTTGACTGCAACAGCACTCTGCCTTGAGGCAGCCTCATTTGACACATTTTGACCAGTCTTGGGAGATTTGATTTTTGATAAGGCAAATGAGCTCCAAATTGGAAAATTCCACTTGGGTTGGAAATCAGACATCCAGGGATTTCCAACGAGCTATCATGAACTCAATTTGGATGTCGGGAAGTGCCCCAAAAACAGGCTCAAATGTGCGCTACGCATAGGGATCACGGGCGCTACGCATACAGTTTTTGGCCCAGTTTTTCACCTTCAGCTCAGGGATTCGGCTAGTTTTCACCAGTTTCACTCTTCGATGTAATTTTTGACCCAACATGATGTAATTTGATGTATGTAAGGTAACATGGCACTTATCTGCCTTCTTCTAGATGATTCATTCACAAATTAGCAAGAAATTAATGTAATGAATCAGTTTCCTTCTTTTTAGAGGCAGGTTGTTTAGTCATCTAGATTCTTGCTCCATGTTTAGAATTTGTTCAAACTGCTCCTAGAAGGAGAAGCTCGACCCCTAGAGGTTAGGGAATGAGGATAGCTTGGTCTATATATGTAAATTTTCATTCAGTAGGAGAGGTTGCACTCTTGGGATAACTTTGAGACTATATTGTACATATCTTATTAACATTTTTGGCAAAGGAAAGACCAGGGTTTTGCAGCACTATTTGGGATCCATGCAGCTTTATGTGTTTATGGTGTGTTTCTCTCAGTACTTGTAAGTTGTGTATGTGCATCGTTATCTCTATTAAATCTTCTGTTATTAAACAAATGAAGTGTTAAGGTAGAATCCATGAAATTGCTATGCTCTGCCTTTAAATTTGTTTAATTTTCTATGTTTTCTTCAGTTTAAGGAGAATTCTTGAGACCCCTCGCTCTCCTTATCTCCTCACCAGTCTGATCTATCCATCTCACCTGCTTTAAGGCATCAAAACAATCGCCTATCTTGCCCCAAGTGGACCTCTGCAAAAACTGTGCCTCATCCTCGCACCCAAATTTGCCTTTCCCTTGAATTCAACAAAAATTATCAAAACTCAATTGTAAACTCTTTGTACTTCATACCTAGCCTAAAATCAGTCATCAATTCAGTCATCTCGAGCCATTTCGATTATCTTTTGCCGAGTTTGACCCAGAGAGAGCCCTCTCCTGTCCTCGTAGGGCTAGCTACGAGGCTGAGCGTGGTTTGATGTGGCCTTGGGTCTCACCTTATTTCAGCCTAAGGTAGATTTGAGCGCTAACAAAAGCCTCAACTCCACGGGGAATAGTTTGTACATTGAATATTAGATATCAACATTAGTTGAGGTACCTACCCCAACAACCTAAGCCTCTAACTATAATCTCACTCTCACACTGGCCTGCACCCAAGTGGAGCAATTTTTCTCTGCAACCCGTGGTCCCTCAGTAGTGCCCACCTTCCAAGACACTTTACATCTAGCCAGAGATGGTCTCAAACCTGTGGCTTCCAGGAACTGTTGCTTCTCTTCGAGGCTTCTAGGTCAAACCGAAACAAACCCAAATCGGTTACAGAACCCCAATAGAAGGTTCACCAATTAGTCACCATAAGTGAAACAACTCCTAGTCAGTTACAAAGTCCAAACATAGGACTCACCTGTTGGTCACTAAGAACCGAATTCCACCCAAACTCCATACCTACCAGAGCCACCATAGCCGTCACTAGAATAATAATTCATAACCAACTAACTCATTTCTAAGGGAAATGGCATTTAATTATGCCCTTGTGTTCAATCCATTCATGTTGATAGGACATTCCTTCACCAACTCTATAATTTTCCTCTTTGTGCCTCTAGCCAACTGAACTAACCATGCTTTGCGATGCTTAGTTTTCTTTAAATTAAATTTATAAACCAATTTTGGATCAAGGTAACTATGACTATATATTGAGTCAATTAAACTAGCAATAGGATGATCATTTAGCTTATCTTCAATTTCAATCATATCTATCTGGTGCTCAACCTCCTTGCTATCTAGTGCTTAAAAATTTTGGGCATTCTCCTACTAATTTCTTCCATTATATCTACTAAATGTATGTTATGCACATCCCTCATCTTTCCAGCTTTGTGAGGACAATTCATGTATCTATAGTCTCCTTCATAGCCCTGACATTTAATGGGATACAACTGAGGTTTCTTGTTGGAAAAATGACCCTGTCTTGGTTCATTAAGAGTTGGTGATGTATGTTGATTTACTTGGGAGCTATTCTTGAAAGGTGAGGTTCTAAACCCCTTTTTCCTCTATTCCATCAAATTTATCCTCTTGTTTTCCCAAGTACTTTGAAGGACTTATTTGCATTTTCTTTATTCATAAAATTGTTATGCCTTTCCCACGACTACATCTAGGGTTTTGGGTTCATCAAATGTAATCCTATCATGATAAAAATATGGAAACCCACTAACATATCTTTGTATCTTGACTTTTTCATATTTGATGAATTTCACATAGCTCAACAACTTAGTAAGCTTTCGACCATACTCTTCCATGGTCATGTTCCCTAATTTGAGTTCAAAGAATTCCACCATCTTTCTTTCATAATAACATTCTAACAAACATTTCCTTTGGAAATATTTCTTAAATTTCCTCGTATTTTTATTTTCATCTAGATGCTTTACTTATTTGAGTTTTTCCTACCATAAGTTTTCCTTTCCCTTTAAGTGGTAAATGGAAATTTTGGCTTCCAGGTTTGAGGAATAATGATACAACTACGAATATTTCCCCATATCCAACGACCAAGCCTCAATTTCTTCACCTTTCTTATGATCCCCATTAAATGTGGGAGGTTTAATTTTTCTAAGCTCACCTTGTAAATTAACCTTGTCTGGTATTCTCTTTGACTTTATAACTAGGGATACACTTGGATTGCTACCTGATTTTGAGGTAGTGTAATCCCTTTTACTTGACCTCCTTACTAAGTGATAGTGTTGCTGGGCATCGCTCTTAGAATTCCTTGAGATGCCAAAACCTCTTTCTATGATTTTAGCTTCATATTCATGTGCCTGCCTGGACTTAGTCTACTGGTCCAATTCTCTCTGAATCTTGTTCAAAATTTGCAAGATTTAGTTGTTAATTGTTGTTTCTCCTCTACTATCCTCTCATTATTAGCCTTGAAGCTAAGTATGTCCATTTTGAGGCTTCTAATGGTATCCTCCAAATCTCTATTCTTGGGCCTGTGCACTCCATGGCCATTTGACCCTGTCTCAACATTTTGCATACTGATATTTATAGCCTTGGCCTCTTCTTCTTCACTATAAGGTCCCTGAGCATCTTTTGCACTTCTAGTCCTCATTATGTATTTTCCTGTTGACGGTGCTAGATGTAGGTTTTAACCCCGTACAGAAATTACTTGCATACGAATTCTAAGAAAAGAAAATAAACAATGTGAGAACATAACACATAAAACACATATACACAGAGATTTCCCCTGGATCCCAAAACCGAGACTACTAGCTTGATTTTTAATTATATTCCTTTCAATGTTACAATACATATTTATACATGCTGAAGCATCCAATACCATGGACCGAAAACCATCGCGTCCAAAGCCATGGAGCGAAAACCATCGCGTCCAAAACCATGTGCAAAAACCATGCACAAAGCTGTAGGTAGGTCCGCCCAACCTAATATAGGGTCCATTTTTTTTCCTATGGGGCACTGCCCTAGACCCCGTAGCCCCCCCTCAAACCCCCTGGAAAGGTGGGGCTGCCACCCCCCCGCTGTGAAATCGATGCAACGAAGGGTGGGCGGAACCCCCCCGGTAAACTATGTAGGTTAGTCATGGAAAGAATATAACACAACCCAACATTCTCCCATTTGTTGTTTTCTTTCCACATGAGAGCTTAGTCATTTATCCAGCCTCGAAAATGCCCATTGTTTCTCTACACCAAGAGAACTTCTCAGAGCTCACAGATTTTGTCAATGCATCTGCAATATTCCTCAAAGTGTCCACCTTTACCAACAACACTTTTTTGTCTTCTATCATATCCCTCACAAAGTGATACTGAACATCAATGTGCTTTGTCTTTGAATGATAAACAGGGTTATTTCCTAAGAAAATTGTACTTTTTCTGTCATAGTCTATCCTTATAACTCCTTGTACTAACCCCATACTTGAACACAATCTATGCTTCCTTGCTTGCATGAGTGGCTACCATGTATTCTGCCTCTGTAGTTGATAATGCCATTATAGATTGTTTTTTACTCATCCAGCTGACTGCACCTCCAAATAGGTTAAACACATACCCACTTGTAGATCTTCTCTGATCGAGATCTCCAACCCAGTCTGCATCAACAAAGCCACGGATATCCAAAACTCTCTTCAGTCTTGGTCTTCCTTGGTAGCACAAACCATAATCACTAGTGCCACGGAAATACCTGAAAACCCGCTTCATTGCTGTCCAATGCTCCTTTCCTGGTTTTGACATAAACTTGCTCAATACTCCCACTGCATGTGCAATGTCTGGTTTAGTACAGACCATCGCATACATCAGACTACTGACTGCACTTGCATATGGAACACGGGACATGTCCTCTTCCTCTTCTTGTGTCTTGGGACGATATTCAACAGATAACTTTACACCTACATGAATAATGTTAAAATTGGCCAACTAGGGCCAAACTCCATGTGGGTCATCTTATTTATGGCAGTTGATATTTTTCTTGGATCCCTCTCATCGAGAGGTGTAGGATTGATCTAAAGATCATCTAATTCTGATAAGTATTCATGGAGCTATGAATTTATTTGCGTTATAAGACAATTCGTCAAGGTCGGCCAGCAACCAAATAAAACCCACATGTGCTCAACGTTTTAGTATAAATAGAGGTGGCCTTCAAGTCATTTCAACAAACTTGGGATCTCTTCCTCTCTCTACTTATCTTTGGGTTTTAGTAGGAGGAGAGATCCTAAGGAATAACGTTGCCTTGATCCAAAGGCCAGAAAATCCAGAAAAGCCGGAACTACTGGAAAAGCTGGAAAAGTTGGAACTGCTGGAAAAGCTGGAACTACCGGAAAAGTCAGAAATGCCAGAAAATCTAAAAATGCCGGAAAATTTGGAACTGCCGGAAAAGCTGGAACTGTCGGAAAAGACGGAACAACAGGAAATGTTGAAAAAACTGGAAAATCTGAAACTGTCGGAAAAGTTGGAAATGCCGGAAAAGCTGGAACTACTAGAAACGCCAGAAAAGTCGAAAATGTCGAAAATGCCGAAACTGTCGGAAAAGTAGAAATTGCCGGAACTACCAGGATTGCTGGAATTGCCGCGAACAACCGGAACTGTTGGGAACAACCGGAACTGCCAGAACTATTGGGAACTGCCGAAACAACCGAAGCATTTGTCTCCAAAGGAGAGCAGCATGTAAGGGATAGCTAACTAACATTGGGACAGTTTTATGGTACTTAACAGCAAATACACCAAGCATGCAATGTTACAGCTAGCATGCAAGGGACAACTAGCATGCAACAACAAGCATGCTAGGGACAACAAGCATGCTAGGGACAACAAGCATGCTAAGGACAACAAGCATGCTAGGGACAACAAGCAAGCAAGGTGAAGCCAACACATAGGTTAGGATGGAAACATGGTGCAACAATGGCACCTAATGCAGTATAGTGATGGGTACAGTCATGATTAATGAAGCGTGGTGAGATGCAGCGTAGTGATGATGGGTGCAGCATGGTGCAGCACAGTGAGGTGCAGCATGATGACGAAATGTAGCACAACGATAGGTGAAGGAGTCACCTTGGAGAATTAGTTGAAGCAGCATGTATTCAACTGATCTCATGTATCATCTTCTTAGAGATGATCTATGCTCTTATCTAGATAAGTCAAAGTGTTGACTTCTGTTGTAAACGCACTATCTCTCTCTCCCTCTCTGTTGAACTACTAAAGAACATATAAGAAGAATTGATCAAGGGTTTCCCCACATTGGGGTTTGTCCCTGGCTAGTGCCACATATTGTGTCCTCTTGTCTTGGCTTGTCTTCTAAGATTTATGTTTATGTTCTATCTGTAGTTTAATTTAATGCTGATGTGATTGCTAATCTGGAAAAGATATGGAGCTAACTATGAAAATTGAAATAAGTTGCTCTAAGCATAGAACATACCTAAAATTAACATGGTATCAGAGCTGAGGTGAAGACAATGCCCAAGCAAGAGTGAAAGAGCAATCACCGAAGATAGTTGGGAAATGACAGAAGGATCAGTGGATTCCTCATCCCTCTTCAAATTCACCAAGGGTGAAGTCGAAGCAGAGAATATTATCAAAATGGTGCAGCGGAATATGGCCTACCTAAAGATCACTTCATTGGAAGACCGGATCTCAGGGTGGAAGGAAAGACAGATAACTAGTTCGACCATTATGTGGAGGAGTGTCCGAATGGAAGGGACACATCACTTGATGATGATAACAATCATTCCAGGGCCATCTTCAATGATCAAAGGAATGACAGGTAATGCAGGTCATCAAGGAAATGGCCGACTTTTCATAGAAAGCGAGGAACCCTAGGTATGAAGAATCAAATGTTGTTTCTGATAAGATAAAGAAGTGTTATCTTGTATTGGCCCTCTCCTTCAGATTCTTTGGGAATTTGGCTTATATATTGTAGTGCTTCAAGGCACTTCATCAGATAGATGGGTGCACTCTCTAATTTGGTAGAGATGGAAACAACCGTGAGATTATACTTGGAGCCGATGCCACCTATCCCGGAAAGGGTGTAGGGAATGTTAACTCTCAATTGAATAAGGGTAACTCGATTCATTTACAAAATCTCTTTTATGTACCTGATCACAAGAAGAACCTGGTGTCCATCTTGGAAATGGAAGTCAAAGGTTTCAGGGTGGAATTCATCAATGGAAAGGTACGTGTTAAAAAATATAATTTTCAAAGATGCTTTTTCTCATGGGTTCAGGGTTGGCAATTTGTATAACGTTGCAGGCTAGTCCATTAGGGATCATGTCAATTGACATATCACATCTATAACACCGGAGGTCTACCTGATGTGAGTCAAATGGTGATAGAGATGTTTGAATTCAAGTAGAGCATGAAGGTACATGTCTGAGATGTACCAAAGGAAAATCTTATAAGGGGACCATTCCCCTCATGCAGCAGGTCCACAGGTTTGGAACAACCCGAGGAGTTTGAGATTCATGATCGGGAATCTCATGTATACAGGTGGAAGAAAGCCCTCTATGGCTTGAAGCAAAACACCCCGAGCGTAGTATGAGAGGATTGATAGATGTCTGATGAAGCTAAGATTCACTAGGAGTGAAACCAATCCAAACCATTACTCGATGGTTGTGGATGATAGACCTCTCACACCAGCGCCTTATGAGGATGACCTATTTTTGACAGGTGTAGACCCTCTCATTTGTAGAAGTAAGAGGGAGTTGGATTCTGGATGTGGAATGATAAACTGCAAGCCTGTGACTACCTCGAGGATCTTAACTTTCAGAAGTTATATGGTAGTGATGTCAGACCAGATTTGGGAAATGCCTCTGAGTTTTGTAAACTCTTTCGCGTTGATGTTCTTGGTGAACTTCCGTCCAGACATATGTTTTGTAGTTAGTATGGTGAGATCATAGTTGGTTGAGCCTCACTAGATTGGTGCCAAGAATCTTCTGAGATATCTTCGGGGCACAATCTCTCATGGATTGAGATACACTGTTGGAAATATGAAACTACATGATTATTTGAATGCTGACTGGGTAGGTAGTGTGGAGGATCACTAGAGCACTTCTCAGTGTTGGTTCTCGTTGGATTTTTCTTCGATATCATGGATGAGTAGGGAGCAGAAGTCGGTTGCTATAAGCACCGCCGAGACCGAATACATAGCTATGAGTATGATCTCGTGTGAAGCTGCATGGTTGCAGAAGCTCTTAAGTGAGTTGTTTGTACACATGATGAATACCACTGTGATTCTCTGTGACAACCAGAGGGGGGATTTGATTATTGAGGAATCCCATATTCGATGATTGCTCCAGCAGATAGACATCAGACACTGCCTTATCTGCGATATGGTAAGTTGATGAGCGAGGAGGCTCCATCGCATTGAGATTGATGTACAGGGCGTAGACATTTTGTCAAAGCCCCAGGGAAAGGTCAAATCTGTGAATTTCTCGAACGACTTTGAGTTGTTGAGAGACCTTCTTATAAGGGCCCTACATGTTGCATGCATTGAACTCTGGGAGCTTTAGGGGGCTTGGGGTACTTACTGGAGCAACATACGACCATAGGGCGACTCACCCTCCCCTGGTGGTGCGCTATTTACAGGATGATTAGTTCTTTTGTGGGCCAGGATGATTAGTTCTCCTGTGGCAACTATGGAACGAGATGATTAGTTCTCTTGTGGGCTGGGATGATTAGTTCTCCTATGGGCTCAGATGATTAGTTCTCCCATGGCAACTGTGGAACAAGATGATTAGTTCTCTTGTGGGCCAAGATGATTTGTTCTCCGTGGCGACTATGGAACAAGATGATTAGTTATCCTGTGGGCTAGGATGATTTGTTCTCCGTGGCGACTATGGAACAAGATGATTATTTCTCCTATGGGCCAGGATGATTAGTTCTCCATGGAATCCATTGATAGGATGATTAGTTCTCCATGGAATCCATTGATAGGATGATTAGTTCTCCATGGAATCCACTGATAGGATGATTCATTCTCGTGTGGGCAAGATGATTAGTTCTCCTGTCAAGGCATCCTACCCATGCATTCTAGGATTCATGGGAAGTACCTCTCATCTGATCAATGAGCAGGGAAATGAGGATAGGGACCATAGCAGTACTATCGATGGAAGCACCACTGTATCTACCGTATTCTCTATGCTAGGATGACCTCTATTGATTTGTGATCAATGAAACTGATCTAGGATCCATATGAGTGGTTTGAGACACTCTCTTGTGACATTGATCTGGGATCAATGAAACTGATCTGGGATCAGTATGAGTGGTTTGATACACTCTCTTGTGACATTGATATGGGATAAATGAAACTAACTTTGGGTCAGTAAGAGTGATGTGATACACTCTCTTCAGATGAAACTAACTTCGGGTCAGTAGAGAATGGTATGAGACATTCTCGATAAATTCTTCTTCTTCATGGTTCAGCAGAGCAGAGCAAGCAGATCAGAGCTCAACAGATCAAAGCATAGCAGAGCAGATCAAAGCAGAGCAGAGTAGAGCAGTGCATGGCATTGATGGTAGAGATAGTACAGTCAAACATATGGATCAACGGATGGAGTTCTCCCTAGTTGAGAGAGAGTGTTAAAATTGGAAACTAGGGCCAAAATCCATGTGGGTCATCTTATTTATGGTAGCTGATATTTTTCTTGGGTCCCTCTCATCGAGAGGTGTAGGATTGATCTAAAGATCATCTAATTCCGATAAGTATTCATGGAGTTATGAATTTATTTGCGTTATAAGACAATTCGTCAAGGTCGGCCAGTGACCAAATAAACCCCACATGTGCTCAACATTTTAGTATAAATAGAGGTGGTCTTCAAGTCATTTCAACACACTTGGGATCTCTTCCTCTCTCTACTTGTCTTTGGGTTTTAGTAGGAGGAGAGATCCTAAGGAATAATGTTGCACTGATCTAGAGGGTAGAAAAGTCAGAAAAGCCAGAACTGTCGGAAAAGCCGGAAAATCTGGAACTGCTGGAAAAGCTAGAACTGCCGGAAAAGCCGAAAATGTTGGAAAATATGGAAATGTCAAAAAAGCTAGAAATTCTAGAAAAGTCAAAAGAGCTGGTACTTCCGGAAAAGACGGAACTACCAGAAAAGTCGGAAAGCCCGGAAAATCCAGAACTATCAGAAAGGTCAGAGGAAAAGATGGAACTGCCAGAAAAGCTGTAAAATATGGAAAAGCCGGAAATGCCGGAACTGTCAAAAAAGTCGGAACTTCCGGAAAAGTCAGAACTGCCGGGACTGCTGGAATTGCCGGGAACAATCGGAACTGTCGGAACTGTCGGGAACAACCAGAACTGCCAGAATTGTCGGGAACTGCCAAAACAGCCAGAGTATTTGTCTCCGAAGGAGAGCAACATGCAAGGGATAACTAACTAACATTGGGACAATTGTATGGTACTTAGCAGCAAATACACCAAGCATGCAATGTTACAGCTAGCATGCAAGGGACAACTAGCATGCAATAACAAGCATGCTGAGGACAACAAGCATGCTAGGGACAACAAGCAAGCAAGGTGCAACCAACACATAGGTCAGGATGGAAACATGGTGTAGGAATGGCACATAATGCAATACAGTGATGGGTACAATCATGATTAATGAAGTGTGATGAGATGCAAAATAGTGATGATGGGTGCAACATGGTGCAGCGCGGTGAGGTGCAGCATGATGACGAAATGCAACACAATGATAGGTGAAGGAGTCACCTTGGAGAATTATTTGAAGTAGCATCTCTTCAACTGATCTCATGTATCATCTTCTTAGAGATGATCTATGCTCTTATCTAGATAAGTCAAAGTGTTGACTTCTGTTGTAAACATACTATCTCTCTCTCTCTCCGTTGAACTATTGAAGAACATATAAGAAGAATTAATCAAGGGTTTCCCCACATTAGGGCTTGTCCCTGGCTAGGGCCACATCTTATGTCCTCTTGTCTTGGCTTGTCTTCTACGATTTATGTTTATGTTCTTCAACAGTTTACTTTAATGCTGATGTGATTGCTAATCTAGAAAATATATGGAGCTAACTGTGAAAATTGAAATAAATTGCTCTAAGCATAGAACATACCTAAAATTAACAAATAGGAATCTTCACTGGTTTACTATCCTGCATATTAAACCTCTGCAATATTGTCTCGACATACTTCCTCTGGTTTAACTAGAGCTTCCTCTTTTTTCGATCTCTTTTAATTTCCATGCCCAAAATATATTTTGCAGCACCAAGATCTCTCATGTCGAATTTGGAGGACAATTGGGTCTTCAGATCGTGGATAATTTCTTTGTCATTTCCAACCAGCAACATATCATGCACATACAAGACCAAATAAATAACATGGTCACCAATTAATTTAAAATGCACACATTGATCTGCTTTGCTTCTAGTGAAGCCAAGTCCCCATATCAATGTATCAAATTTCTGATACCACATCCTTGGTGACTGTTTTAACCCATACATAGACTTCTTTAACTTGCATACCAGTTCTTTCTTACCCTTCACAATAAAGCCTTCAGGTTACTTCATGTAGATCTCCTCTTCTAGATCCCCATGAAGAAATTTTGTCTTCACATCCATCTGTTCTACCTCAAAATAAAAAGCAGCAACAATAGATAAAAGTAATCTAATAGAAGCTACCTTGGCAATAGGAGAAAAAATATCACCAAAATCAATTCCCGACACCTGGGAATAACCTCTTGCTACCAACCGAGCTCTGTATTTCTCCATCTTTCCTTCTGCATTTGTCTTCTTCTTGAACACCCATTTGCTGCCAATGGGTTTCCTTCTAGCTGGAAACTCCACCAGATCCCATGCCTCATTTTTTTGCAAAGATTCGATTTCATGAACCATGGCCTCTTTCTAAATTTTTCCATCCTCTGAATCTACTGCTTCCTTCACAGTTCTGGGATCATCATCAGTAATAGATAAAGCAAATTTTGAGTAGAAAGTAGATGGACTATACCTTTCTGGCTGCCGTCTTTCTCGAACTGATCTTCTCACACCTGGAGTTTGTGGCTCTTCATCTTCTGATTCCTCCTCTCCTATAGAGTCTGATTCTTCTTCCTTAAGCTCAAACTCTATCTTCTCAGGTTCCTTTGGTTGAACTTCATGTTTAATAACATATTTATTTTCTCTAAAGACCACATCTTGGCTATACACAACCTTCCTTGTTACTGGGTTCCAAAGCTTATAACCCTTTAAACCATCCTTATACCCAATAAAGATGCACATTTCAGATTTACTATCTGTTGAGCCCTGAACCTGCATCTTTCCTACACATTTTCTTAGACTTTTTCCACTCACCTAGACCTCCTAAGCTATCAACATCATTGAATATTAGTCATAAAAGAGCATTTAAAGTGGTTTTTTAACTATGTCCTTGTGTTTGTTGTTTGAATTAGATTTTTGCTTATGAGCTGCGGAATGTAGCCACTTTCCACAGCTGGTTCAACTTTCCGCAGCCGTGTTTGTTAAATTCCAGGTTGCAGGTGTCACTAGGAAAAGCAAGCCACATGGGTAAGTTGGAAATGACCTGGACATGGATTAGGTCCCATTGGTCCAGCTGGATTCATCAAAGAAGGCTGTGGTCAAAGGTGGTCAAGAGGTGGTCAAGCATAGGAGTCCTACGACAACAGGACTCCATTTTCAAACATGTGAAGACTTTTTTGGTCGTCCTAGATCCCTGGGGACATATTGACACCTGTGGACTGCTCCACAAGGCGGATGCAATAGCCACCCTCGATAGATTTAATCATCACGGCAACCATTATGCTAAATCCATGGACGCTGTCTTTTACGTGTCTCTGTTCACATACTTTTTTAGGAAAATAGTTATGTAATCTTTTATTATAAATAACGCATTTCTATACGCATAGTAGTTAGTCTTTGGAATATAATTTTGTTGTTAAGAATTCACTATGCCGTGACACTAGTTTTATTGCTGTAACTATGTTTTGAGATATACAAGAAGACTCTGTTCTACATGCTTGCGTGAACGTAATTTTGGATTGATAGCCTATTGGCCGAGGTAGTGCAGAGGGACCCTACAAACTAAGGTTTCGTTTCCATTGTTGCTGTATAGTCTTTATGTATAATTTATTTATTTTCACTACACATGTGATCCAGGTGGATGTTGGTGGCCACCCACCTATCCCATTTGGACCCCCGCAACTGTCTCTTTCAGTTTTTCAGTTTCCGTAATTGTAGCACAATTTACTATTTTTAGCAGTTTTTCGGGTTCTGAACTTCCGGAGCCGTTTTGAGGCCCTAAACGACGTTTTTTGGGAAATCTGGGGGCAACAGGGTCCATGGACTGATGTTGTCCTTCCCAAAGTGGTAGTTCTTAGATAGATCTTTCTAACGAGCTATCATACGCGTCAAACGGAGATCGTATGCCAAAGTTACGACCCCGGGAAATTGATGTACCAATTTACCCAAAACGGGGCCCACAATATGGCGTTTCATCTTCTAAGGGTCAGTTTTGGAATGTGAAGGGTTTTCCATTGTTTCTCAATAATAAATAGGCCTTCGAGCCTCATTGTAACACAAGTTCGGAACAGTTCAGAGACATGTAGCCGCACATCTCTTCTCAGAGATAAGCTACCATAGTCCTAGCTGGTTTATTTCCAATCCTGGTTGTAAGCATATTTCGGTATTTTCCATTAATGAAATGAAGTGTTATTTCCGCTGCATCTCTTTATTTATGGTTATCGCATCTCTGTATTTATGGTTATCTCTGTAATCTATTGCGTTCCTATTTAAATCCGGATCAGTGGTATCAGAGCGGTCTGCTTTTTCTCGTTTTTTCTTTGCATGTCCCCGACGAGGTCAGGATATAAGGAGTTAGGGCTTGAACTGGTCG